>PVKC010022289.1:0-17755 GCA_004027635.1 Crocidura indochinensis
GAAACTCATTTACTGCATCATCCCCCATGTAAACAAACCCTGAGATCTGGGAACACACCAAGTTTGAAATAGCCCTAGTGTCTGAAGGAGGGCTTATTCAAAAGCTGTCTATTATTGCAGGATCGTTTCTCAACTTTTTACCATTAAATCATAATTCTCTCTCTCTTTTTCAATACTTTTATTTAAACAACATGTTTACAAACATGATTGTATTTGGGTTTCAGTGATTAAAAGAACATCCCCTTCACCAGTACAATATTCTCATCACCAATGCCCCCACCTCCCACTCCCCAACTTACATTCAAGATAAGCTTTCTACTTCTCTTGCATATTGACATTGTTATGATAGTCGACAGTGCAGTTATTTCTCTAACTGCACTCGTCACTCTTTGTGGTAAGCTTCATATGGTGAGCCAGTCATTCCAGCAAAAACTCTGGGAATTATTTCAATAACGTCTTTTATTTTTCTTAAAACCCATAGATGAGACTATTCTGTGTGACTCTCTCTGACTTATTTCACACAGCATAATAGACTCCATGTACAACTATGTATAAGGAATATTTCATGACTTCAACTCTAATGCCTGCATACTATTCCATTGTGTATATGTACCACAGTTTCTTTAGCCACTCATCTGTTGAAGGGCATCTTGGTTGTTTCCAGAGTCTGGTTATTGTAAATAGTGTGTGATGAATATAGCTCGTATTGTACTTTTGTGTGTTGAGGATATATCCCTAGGAGTGGCATAGCTCGATAATATGGGAGCTCAATTTCTACGTTTTTAAGCAATATCCAAATTGCTTTTCATAAGAGTTGGACTAGATGGCATTCCCATGAACAGTGAATGAAAGTTCCTTTCTTCTCACATCCCTGCCAGCACTGATTGTTCTTGTTCTTTGTGATGTTTGCCAGTCTCTGTGGTGTGAGATTCTACCTCATTGTTACTTTGATTTGCATCTCCCTGTTTAGAAATGTGGACCATTTTTTCATGTGCCTTTTGGCCATTTGTATTTCTTCTTTGAGAAATTGTTCATTTCTTCTCCCAGTTTTTCTTGTTAAGTTCTGTTAGTACTTGTATATCTTAGATATCAGCCCCTTATCTGATGGGTATTGGGCAAATAGTTTCCTCCCATTCTCTGGGTGACTTCTGTATCCTAGTCATTATTTCTTTTGAGGTGCAGAAGCCTCTCAGCTTAATATAATCCTATCTGTTTATCTCTGCTTTGACATGTTTGGAGAGTGCTGTTTCCTACTTGAATATTCCTTTAGACTAAACATTTGAGTGTTTTACCTACGTGTTTTTCTATATACCTTATCGTTCCGGGTCTAATATCAAGGTCTTTAGTCTGTTTGGATTTGACCTTTTGCATGATGTTAGATGGAGATCTGAGTTAGTTTTTTGTTTTTTGTTTTTGCAAGTGGCTGACCAGTTGTCCCAACGCCACTTGTTGAAGAGACTTTTCTTTCTCCATTTTGTATTCATTACCCCTTTATAAAAGATTAGTTGACTGTATGTCTGGGGAACATTCTCTGAATAATCTAGTTTATTCCACTGATCTGAGTGTTTGTCTTTATTCCAATACTATGTTGTTTTAATGACTATAGCTTTGTAATAGTTCAAATTTGGGAAGTCTTTTTCCTCTAGTATTTCTTTTCCCAAGGGTAGCTATAGCTATTCACAGTGTTTATTGTTCCAAATGAATTTTATGAGTGTTTGGTCCATTTTTTAAAATAATATCATGGGTATCCTTAGAGGGATTGCATTAAATCTGCACAATGCTTTGGGGACTATTGCCATTTTAATGATCTTAGTCCTCCCATCCATGAGCAGGGTATGTGTCTCCACTTCATGTGTCCTATTTTATTTCTTGAGGCAGGGGTTTGTAGTTTTCTTTCTATAGGTTCTTCACATCTTTAGTAAGTTTACTCCAGGATATTGAGTTTGAGTTTGTGGGAAACTAATGTGAATGGGATTTTTTTTTGATGTCCATTTCTTCTCTATCACTATTATTGTATAAGATGACCAGTGATTTTTGCATGTTAGCTTTGTAGCCTGCCACTTTACTATTGTAAGGAAGCTGTTTGATAGTGTTTCTTGTTTTCTAAATATAGTATCATGTCATCTGTAAACAGTGAGAGCTTGACTCCTTCCTTTCCTATCTGGATGCCCATGATATGATTTTCTTGCCTAATCACTATGGCAAGAACTTCCAGCAGTATATTGAATAGGAGGGATGAGAGAGGGCAGCCTTGTTTTGTACCAGATTTTAGAGGAAATGCTTTTAGTTTATCCCATTAAGAATAATATTTGCCACTGGTTTGTGGTAGATGGCCTTGATTATATTGATAAACGTTCTTTTCATTCCTGTCTTGATGAGTTTTTATCAAGAATGTGTGTTGGACCTTATTGAATGCTTTCTTTGCATCTAGTAATATGATCATATGATCTTTATTTTTATTTTTGTTGATATGGCATACTATGTTGATTGATTTATATATGTTAAACCATCTTTGCTTTCTTGAAATGAATCCTACTTGGTGGTGGTGTATGACTTTCTTGACGAGGCATTGGGACCTATTTGCTAGAATTTGTTGAGGATCTTTGCATATGTGTTTATCAGGGATATTTGTCTGTAGTTTTCTTCTTTGTTGCAGCATCTTTGCTGGTTTTGGACAAGGTGATGTTAGCTTTGTATAAACTATTTGGGAGTGTTTCTGATTTTTTCAATTTTATTAAAAATCCTGAAGAGGATTGTTTTCTGGTATAAATTTCATCATATTGTTTTTGAATTCCTCATGTGAGTTTTATCGTTCTGTGACTTTTATTTTCTCTCTGATTAATTTTATTCAATATAATACTATTCATGTCATGCATATATAAGAAAATGTTATGATTTTATTTTTCATAAAGCTTCATAGGTTTCATTGTATAGATGTAACATAGTTTCTTTTTGTTTTGGGGCCACATCCAGCAGCGCTCAGGGATTATTCCTGGCTCTGTACCCATAAATTGCTCCTAGCAGGCTTAGGGGACCATAAGGGATGCCAGGAATTAAACCTGGGTCTGTTCTGAGTTGGCCACATGCAAGGAAAATGCCCTACTGCTGTGCTATTGCTTTGACCCCAACCATCGTTTCTTTATCTATTTATCTGTTCTTGGGCTTTTGTGTTGTTGCCAGAGTCTTGACATTGTGTTTATGGCAACAATGAACATAGGAGTTCAGATAACTTGCCTGCATTATGTTTTTGTGGCTTATGATGCATTCCTAGGAGAGATATTGCTGGGTCAAATGAAAACTTAATTTATACTATTTTTCAAACATAATTTTTTCATTGAATGATTAGAAGACATAGATTTTAAACATTGTTGGTGATTGAGTTTCAGTCTTGCAATAATCTCACACTCATCCTATCAGCAGTGCAAATATGAGAAAAATATAGCATGTATGGTGTTTTCTTTGCAAACATTTTTCAGTTAAGGTATGTCCATATTGTTTTCCAAATAGTCTGGACCACTGGACATTCCTAGCAGCAGTGAATGTCCCTTTCTTCCCACTTCTACACCAGCACTGGTAGTTCTTATTCTTTTTGATGTGTGACTGATTTTGGTATAAGAGAATACATCATTTTCGTTTTGATTTGCATCACCATGGTGATTAATATTGTAGAGAATGTTTTATGTGCACTTCGGCTATGCCTATTTCTTTGTTTATTTACTATCACCATTTTGGTGGGATTAACCAGAGAAAGAACCATTATGGCAATGGTAGTTGAAAATAATCACTTTGTACAAGAACTGGGCAGTGAAAGGACATAAAGTTATATACATGGTATCACTTTAGGAACAATATTGAAAATACAGTGACTAAAATCAAAAAAGTAAATTACAGAGAGATAGAAGAAAATTTTTTTCCATAGAGATAGGCTGTTATGGGTGGTGTGGGAAGAAATCAGAAAACTCATGGCAGGAAATATAAACTACTATAGGTATGGTGATGGAATATTGTACAATTAAAATTTCTGGAGAAAAGAAGTGTAAAAACTAAGAGAGATCCAAGTAATATATTCCAAGTCATATTCTAATCAAAATAATGAAAATCATATTTGTATACTAAAATGTTCAAGATCAAAGAAGTAAATCACATACGAAGAAATGTAAGCTTTGCACAGTGTCAGTATTGTAGCCTATGAGGCATATCTGAGGCACGATTATTGCTAATTGAAAACAAAGTAGTGTTCATAGAATTTCAGCAAATTTACCAAATCAGATCTTCCAGACTCAAAAGTTATATTGGGATATAGTATAAATCTCATAAAATGTATTCCTCACAATGAATAGTTTATCCAGCCATACTCTCATTCAAATGCAAAGCAATGCTACATAATTTCATGGACAAAAAATGCTTAGAGATTTACAGAGTCAAAACATTAAAATAAAGAGTAAAGGAAGGACATTAAGACATGGTAAACCTTCGAAACACACTGAACTTTTAAAACTAGCATATATTTTTGACAATTTCTCTCAATGTCAATGGATCAAATACACTAAATAAGAGAAAAGAGTTGGAAAAATGGATTAAGAAATTGAATTCAATATTTTGATGCCATAAATAAAAATATATGGATAGACAGAGCAAACATACACTCATAGTCAAAGGCTGGAAGATATTCCTTCAGGCAAACGACTCTTTCTAGAAGAATGTGTTGACCATACTAATTCCAGTCGACAAAGGTTATACGAGACTGAAATAGTCTTTTCTTAATAATCAGAGTATATTTATGTCAAGAAAAAATGACACATTTAAAATATATATGCACCAAATGAGAGGCTGGCAAAATCCTAAAAACAACTGTTAATAAACTAAAAGAAAAATAAATAGCAGCACATTTGTAGTTGGAATCTTCAACTCTAGTGTCACTCCTGGGCAGAAGTAATTAGATATAACTAGGTTTCTCATGCCCCAAATGCCAAGTACACATTTTTTTACTATACGCATGCAACCTTCTCCAAGAGAGGCCACATACTGGGCCACACCACATTCCACCATAAAATTAAAGTTATATAAGTTATATCAACTATCTTCTAAAACCATAACACAATCAAAATAGAATTGAGTTACAAACAGAAACGGAGAAATGACTATCACCTGGAAAATAATTACATCACTATTCAGTGGTTCAGAAGAAATCTAATGGCACCTGGTAACCTATGAGAATGAGGACAAGAGCTATCAGAAATTGTGGGACAATGCAAAAGTAGTATAGAAAGAAAGATTATAGTTTTTCAAGCATTTATCTGAAAAAAAATCAGGCCCACATAAATAAAATAACTGCAACTTTAAAAATTGGAAAATAACAAACATTATGAACTAAGGCAAGCAGAATGTGGGCAATAATAAAACTAAGATCGGAAATTAATAAAATGAAAATATAATAATCAATATATCAATGAAAGCAAGAGTTGGTTCCTTGACAAAGTAAACATCAATAAATCATTAGCAATACTCACATAGAAACCTAGTAAACCATACCAGAAATGAAAGTGGGGATGACACAACAGACATTACAGAAATTCAAAGGATATTTAGAGATTACTTGCTGAAAATTTATGTCACAAAGCAAGAGAATCTAATAGAAATAGAAAACTTTTTGAACTCATATTCACTACATAGCTTGAATCATCACAATTTGAATACTTGTAGAAACGTACTACTATCGAGGGAATTAAAAATTTTATAAAACAGCACTCAAAAAAACTCAAAAGTCTAGTACCAAATGTATTTACTAGTGAATTCTTTCAAACCTTTGTACAGGACCTATTGCCAATCATTTTGAAGCTCTTCCAGGAATCTGAAAAATCAGAAACACTTCGAACTATGTTTATGAAGCTGCAAGTCATTGATACCAAAACCAGACAGAGCCAATACAAAAAGAGAAACAGAAGCTAGTATAAGCCTCTGAACACTGATGAAAAGAGCCACAATAAAATACTGGTATACACAATCCAACAAATTGTCATAAAAGAGCATACATCATTAACAAGTAAACTTACTATAGGCATGCAAGGAATTTTTTAGAATATTCAAGTCAATCAAAATAATACATCATACTAAAGTACAAATTAAATAGTAAAATCATATTCAGCACCCAATCATAGCAAAAAACGCTCAAAAATTAGGAATTAAAGGATATTTCATTAATATGGTTAAAGCTATTTACAACAAGCCCACAGCAAACATTTTACTCAATGAATTAACATAAAGGTTTTCTTGTAAAGTCTGGCACAAGGCAATATTTCCTCTCTCACCATTTCTATTCAATATAGTACTGAAAGTACTAGTCACAGCAATTAGGCAAGAACAAGCTACCCACAGCATGCAGATAGAAAACAAAGAACTTCAGCTTTCATACTTCGCTGTAAAATATATCCCTATGCTGTATAATCACCCCACATACCATATCTCCAACCCCATGCAGAAGAGTCTGAAGCAGGTAGGGTAGCCATGAAGAATTAATAAACAATGCTAGTAAGGAGAGAGTCATGGTATCTCTTCATGTGCCTCTCCAGACTTTTCTTTATTTTCAGTAAAATATTAAACCAGGCAATTTGCTTCTCTCTCACACCTATCTCTTAGACTTGCCAATTTACTATACAAATCTTTTGCTTCTAGAGAATTTTTTGTCTTTTGAAATTTCTGCACATAATATGGCAGTTGCAAAGTGTAAAATGACACCCAACTATTAACCCAAAACAATGGTGTTCTCCCCTCTTTCCATCTCACCTAGCCCTTTATGTGCAAAAGTCCACCTGTATTTCACTGCACCCTGCCTTCTTTAATTTTGTACTGAGAGTAGAGAAAAGTCAGTCTGACTTGGACTGCACAGACACACCACAATGTGAAAAGCAAACTGACTCCATGACTCCCCTATGAATGACTTGGTTTAATGATTTTTCCCAGCTACCATACGTGCTTCAGCACCTTCTACCTGGTGTTGTATATAAGGTGTCTGGGTGATTTTCCAACGTGGGTATATGATATATTTTACAACTGGTGCTTGAACCTGAGGACTCAAGAAAATCCCAACGATGGTGAGTGACTTGACATTTGGTAGATAATAACCATCACAGCCTCCGTGGACTTAGTGTGCAGTGCCCTTCACAGGAACACTGGTGCACGTGGTTTCAGTTATGAACATTACAAAGACCTGTTCATGTGGAACAGAAGCAGGCAACAAATGGTAGAGAGCTAAAGACTCTAAATAGCATCCCAGATGCCAATACTGACCACATTTTTTCTACCAAAAGTTCTTTGAGGACCTTGGCCACCCAATTCATAGCAGCCTATCAAGGTCACTGTTGTGGTAAAAATAAAAGAAAAAGACCCACTGAGGGGGACCAACAGCAGGGAGATGGGCAGGTATCCCTACCATATTCTAGCCCAAGAATTGCAGGCCTTTCCATCCCAGATGACCTCAACTGCCTACCACAGAAGGTGAAAGTGGAAGAGAATTGAAAGAGAAGATCGAGGATACAAGCCCAGCTGAAGCCCAGGAGAAGCTCATTCAGAACCACCTGCCATTTCTTCTGGGTTAATCGCTTGATCCATTTTTGCATCAGTCACTATATTGCCAGTTAAACTGTGTGTTCTACTTGTATTAGTTTAAATAGATACTTTTCATACTATTCTTATATTTCCTGTAACCAAAAATGTTTTGTATCCAAATTTAGTGGTTTAATATTAGTTTATACATTTCTGGGGAAATGTAGGTTGTTAGATTTTAATAGCTTTCAACGATTCCAGTGAATGTTTCCCAATTGTTGGGATGTTATTATGTATTATTTAGTAACTTATTCTCAAAATTATGTTTGCTAAAGTGTTCTAATGTCTGTCCTCTGAAATCAATGGAAAAGTAACTTGGATTCTATCAACTCATTACTGTGCTCATTATTAGAATACTTTAAAATAATTGTTCTTTTATGATTTTTATTAATATATTTAAATAACACGATTACAAATATGATTGTAGTTGGGTTTCAGTCATGGAAAGAACAACCCCCATCACCAGTGCAACATTCCAATCATCAATGCCCCAAATCTCCCTCCTCCCCATACTACCCCTGCATGTACTTGAGACAGGCTTTCTACTCCCCTTATTCATTCACATTGTTAAGATAGTTATCAATGTAATTATTTCTCTAACAGCAATCATCACTCTTTGTGGTGAAGTTCATGTAGTGAGCTAGACCTTCCAGCTCTACTCTCTTTTGTCTCTGGGAATTACTGCAAAAAAGTCTTTCATTTTCCTTAAAACACATAGATGAGTGAGACTTTCTGCATCTATCTCTCTACCTCTAACTTATTTCACTCAGCATAACAGATTCCATATACAACCATGTATAGGAAAATTTCATGACTTCATCTCTCCTGACGGCTGCATCATATTCCATTGTGTATATGTACCACAGTTTCTTTAGCCATTCATCTGTTGAAGGGCATGTTGGTTGTTTCCAGAGTCTAGCTATTGTAAATAGCGCTGCAATGAATATCGGTGTAAGGAAGGAAATTTTGTATTGTATTTTTGTGTTCTAGGAGTGGTATAGCTGGATCATATGGGAGCTCAATTTCCAGGTTTTAGAGGAATTTCCATATTGTTTTCTATAAAGATTGGACTAGACAGCATTCCCACCAGCAGTGAAAAAGAATTCCGTTCTCTCCACATCCCCGCCAGTACTGTTCTCATTCTTTGTGATGTGCGCCAACCGCAGTAGCATGGTACTCATAGTTGGTTCTGTCAGTGCCTTGTATATTTTGAATATTAGTCCCTTATCTGATAGGTATTGGGCAAATAGCTTCTCCCACTCAGTGGGTGGCTTTGTATTCTGGGCTCTATTTCCTTTGAGATACAGAAGCTTCTCAAATTAATATAGTCCCATCTGTTTATCCCTGCTTTGACATATTTGGAGAGTGCAGTTTCCTCCTTCAAGATGCCTTTAGTCTTAATGTCATGGAGTATTTTACCTATGTGTTGTTCTATATACCTATGGTTTCAGATCTGATATCAAGGTCTTTTTTCTTTTTGGTTTTTGGGTCACACCCAGTGATGCTCAGGGGTTACTCCTGGCTATTCGCACAGAAGTTGCTCCTGGCAGGCACGGGGGACCATATGGGGAACCAGGGGATCAAACCGTGGTCCGTCCTAGGTTAGCGCAGGCACCTTATCTCCAGCGCCACCGCCTGGCCCCTGATATCAAGGTCTTTAACCCATTTGGATTTTACCTTTGTACATGGTGTTATCTGGGGGTTCGAGTTCACTTTTTTGCAACTTTTTTGCAAGTCGCTAACCAGTTGTGCCAACACCACTTGTTGAAGAGGCTTTCCTTGCTCCATTTAGGCTTTCTTGCTCCTTTATCAAAAACTAGGTAATTGTATGTCTGGGGAACATTCTCTGAGTAGTCAAGCCTATTCCACTGATCTGAGGGTCTGTCTTTATTCCAATACCATGCTGTTTTGATTACGATTGCTTTGTAATACAGTTTAAAATTGGGAAAGTAATGCCTTCCATATTCTTTTAACCAAGGATTGTTTTACGTATTTGAGGGTGTTTATTGTTCCAAATGAATTTCAGTAATGTTTTATCCACATCTTTGAAGAATGTCATGGGTATCCTTAGAAGGATCGCATTAAATCTGTACAGTGATTTGGGGAGTATTGCCATTTTAATGATGTTAATCCTGACAATCCGTGAGCAGGGTATATGTTTCCATTTCCTCGTGTACTCCCTTATGTCTTGGAGCAGGGTGTAATAATTTTCTTTGTATAGGTCCTTCATGTCTTTAGTCAGGTTGACTCCAAGATATTTGAGTTTGTGTGGTGCTAATGTGAATGGGATTGTTTTCGTCATGTCCATTTATTCCCTATCATTATTTGTGCATAAAAAGGCCATTGATTTTTATGTGCTAATTTTGTAGCTTGCCTTGTTCCTGATCTTACAATATGTCTTAGTTTTCCCTATTGAGTATTATATTTACTGTGGGGTTGTGGTAAGTTGCTTTGATTTTTTGAGAAAAGTCCCTTAAATTGTCATTTTGTTGTGAGATTGTATCATCAATGTATGCTGGATTTTGTCAAATGTTTTCTTTTTTCTACAAATACGATTTTATGTTTTTATATGTAGCTCCGCTGCTACTAAATCTATGGTTTCAATATCTATGTGAATAGTAGTACACCACATACTATATTACTCTCTCAGATTCCTCTCAAGTTTCTAATATAGAGGCCACACGTTTTTAATTGGGAGCTGCTGTGGATCTATATCCCCAACTCTCTGTATTCAGCAGAAAACTTATGGTTACACATAGACCCCACAGTGCCCCTAAGCCATGTATAATTAAAAGCACTACTAGATTTGTTAGAGGAAAAACAAAATTGGGATATATTGAAACCTCATTTCAAAATGAAACACTTTTGTTTTTGTTATACAAAAGAAATAGGGAAGATGTTGGTTGTTAAATGACCCATGGAATGTGAATTCTACCATGATCCTATGAAAACTTTGCAATTCAGCCTCCCCACCCTGGCATATATTACTAAACACTGGCTTCTTGTTGTAATAGATTTAAAAGACTGTTTTATAACATATCCATATGACCATAAACATTTTGATTTTCCGTTCCTTCTGTTAAAAATGGGGCTCCATGCATAGATTTTGATAGACTGTTTTACCTCAGGGAATGATCAGTTCATCTACCATGTGTCAGAATTTGGGTTTTGTAGTTTTATACCCTTCTCTTGGAAGTTTCCCATGATTATATTACTCACTATATTGATGATATCTAGCTTAAAAATTTTAATGACAGGCAGCTTCTAAGGTAATATGAGCTTGTGATATGCTTTCTAACATCTATTTAACAGGTTGCTACAGAGAAATTCAGACACTGTCTCCTTATGGATATTTGGGTTATATTCTGAAATGCACTATGATGTATTTCTAGATAATCTCAATTTATCAAAAAATATTTTAATGATTTTCAAAAACTGCTGGGAGACATAAATTGAATCTGTCCCTTCCTTGGAACTCCCAGCTAAGATATCAGCAACCTATGCTTCATCCTGCATGGCAACTCTACCTTCGATAGCCCAGGCAGTTAACCCCTAAATTTCAAAAGGAACTATACTTTTCATAGACCTACACCAAAAGTCCTATCTTTTCAGGTTAAATCTTAGAGATAAATTATGGTTACTGATCATTGCTACAACCCATTTGCAAACTGATGCTATACCACGATTATCCTGCTCACTACAACTTTTCTAATTACACAGCAAACAGCCTCACAAACTTGTGCCATATTTAGAGTTAATAGTTACTCTGATAATTATGGGAAGATAGTGGGCACACGTTTTAATGAGTTATGACCCTCATATTATTGTCATGCCCATCCCCAAAAGAAACTGAATTAATTTTATCCCTCAGTGAGGTTCTTGAAAGAGTTTTAGTTGATTTCTCTGGAAATTTCTTCCATTATCTGGTTGGAGGAACCTGAAATTCTTAAGTCATCACCTGTTATTTATCCAATAATCTCTTCTTCCCTCTTTTCTAATGTTCCAGTGTTTTACACAGAGGTTATAATCAAAAACTAGTGTTATTACTGGTTCCTCACTGACCACAACAGTGCCTACAAATTAAAATTCCACCCAATAAGCTCACAACATCGATTTACTTACATTCTTAAGTGTATGTGTTTGGTTTATAAATTGTGAAGAGTGACAGCATACATGGTCAATCATCTCCTTAGAATTGCCACAACCTAACTAAATCCACATAGCCATATGATTCAGAGTTTGCCTCAACAATTTCAAACTCTTTTGGCCAAAGCACTTTGAACCTATTTGCATTAGTCTTATTCAATCTCATTCTCATCTTCCAGGGATGATGGCTCAGGAAATAAAACTACTGATTGCCTGGATGCACCTGTTTTTACATAACCCGTGGAAGAGATCAAGTCCTAGAAACAAACACTCATTGCTTTTATGAGCATTTCCACATACCATGGAGGTAAGCCAAATGAGTCAGGGCATGTCAGGTTTGTACAACGTTACACTGTGTTTCACTATAAACTAGAGTCAATCCCCTAGATTTGATAATAAATGAATTATGGCAAATGGATATTAAAGGTTAACATTTTTCAAAAGAATGACAAAACATTGCTGTCATCCCTTTTAATCCTCAGGGACAAGGCATTGTTGAATGTGCTCAAAGAATCCTCAAAACATAGTTACTAAAGTACAGAAAAGAACGTATGCCACCATTTGACATTTTATCTTTAACACCATTTTCAGTAAAGTTCTTGAATTTACTCCAAGGAGAATCCCACTCAGCTGCCAAAGACACTTTGAAGAATATATACAGACTCAAAAACAGTTAATTTACCTAATTTACTCCCCCTGCCCAGATGGGATTATGGTGTGTGGAGACATTTACATTAAAGTATTTTTCTTCATATTTCTTTTATCTGGTACCCTTCAGGTCTTCTGGATGTTGATGTATGTGCTCTCCACCTATGGGTACCTCTCAACAATGATGACTTTGGAAGACATTTCTCAACAATTTTGAGAGACAAAAGAGAGGAGGGCTGGATGTTACAGCCAACCTCATAAATCTCACACAAAGAGTGATAAGTTTCGTTAAAGAAATAACTACATTGCGAACTATCCTAACAATGAGAATATATTTTTTCTATTTTGTGAAAGATACCAAATCCACTAGAATATGTTAAGATATAAAACTTATGATTCATTTTTAGAACATATAACTAGAAAATCTAAGTGATAGGAATCTGTCCTCCAGATTGACTATTTACTTTTCCCATTATAGTATTATTTTCTACACTAATCTATCCCATTCTATAATTAGAAGTATTAAGCAATATATGCAAGGCACATATCCTGTACTGAAGAAATGTCAGCACCAACAATATATTACTATGGAGTTCAATTGATTTATTCTATAATTAATGAGTATGTCAGACATTATTTAAATAAATAGGTAAATAGAAGATTAAACAAGCCCCAAATTCTTACTATCGTGGAGCTTGCACTCTATTGATGGATATAAATGGATTTTAGTTTACTAGTAAACTAAAACATATATATTCCTAAATATATATCTATATACCTAAATATATATCTATATACCTCTCAAATGACAATAAATTTGGAACAGTTCTGTTTCCAATATATCCCCAATAACTTACCTTCCTTTTGGCAAGCCTGAGGTCGGGGAGCTGGCCTCTTTATCTGTAAAGGTGGAGTTTTGGTGGGTATAGATCCTATCACAGGTCCATTGACGAACTTTGGTAGGGCCTTCACTCCTCGATCCTGGGGCTTGTACATTAACTTCCCCACATCAACTTCAGGACAGGGCTCTAATTTGTCATCAGAAACAGGTCCAATTGGGGATATTCTCCCAGCATCAGCTTCCGCACTTCTCAGAGTAGACATTTTGGGGTACAGCTGTAACTTAGATTGATCTATACTGCTGATTATAGTACCATTGTTTGTTTGATGTTGAATTGTGTCTAGAAAAAATGGACACAAAGAGATAAGGGATTCAGTCATAAAATGTTTATTATATTCATATAAAAATAGAAACATCTTGGGACCGGAGCAATAGAACCAGAGGTAGGGTGATTGCCTAGCATGTGGCCAACCCAGGACCAATCCATCCTCGATCCCCAGCATCTGAAATGGTTCCCATGCCTGCCAGGAATAATTTTTAAATGTAGATCCAGGAGAAACCCCTGAGTGCTTCAGGGTGTGGTCCCAATACCCCAAATAGAAATATCACTTTATTTTTTACTATTTCCTCCAAAAGTATACTAAAGTCTTTCATATTTCATATATAATAATTGTAGGAATTTAATATTTTCTCCATACTCTCAAACATTCTCCAAATAGACACTTCATGTTTCTTCTCTACAATTGCTGATCTACAATTTCCTCTGAGAATAATCATTTTAAATGTTTAGAATTTGACATAGAGCTTTGAAAATTAATGAGAAACTGATTTATTCTTCCAATAATTAAATGCAAAAACTTGAACATTTTAAACATTCATGAAACCCCTTGAAACTGACATAAATTCTAAATCAGAATGCAATAGAGAATTTGGCCCTTTATAGATACCTGCTGTTTGGTTTCTTGGTAAGAAGTGATACACTGTTGATGAATGTGGTGTTAAAATTATATGCATAAGGAATACTTGGCATTCCTGCAAATCTCAGAACTTCACTAAAATATTTCTAAAATAAATAAAATAAAAATGAGTTCTAAAATATACCAAAAGTTTTGGTATGGTAAATGAGAACTTAGATATCTAAGTCAGTTGTAATACATGTACCTTAATTGGTTCTACTTTTTTTTAAATGAAAGAGTAGAATTTAAACAACTTGATAATATTGCAAATTGATTGATATTTTGTTGATGATATCATGATTTTGACTTTAAAAAGTCTTGTCTTTAGAGATCCATACCAAAACTTATATTTTTTTTGTTTTGGATCCACATTTCTGGGGTTTCTGGCAGCTCTTTTCATGACTCATACTAGAAGTATTCAGGAGAACATGCACTGCTGAAAATAGAACTTGAGGTTTCTGAATACAAAACCTATACTCAGTTGTTTGGGCTGTACTTAAATATCTGTGGATTAAATAAATTAAAAACAATTAGTTTATGCAGTGGCAAATGTTATAGCTGAGTTATAGTATATAAAATTTCACATTTGTCTCAATAATTGTTGATGAATAGAAAGCTATATAAAAATGTTAAAAGAAATTAAGTTTGGGGCAGTCAAGTGGCCAAGTATAAATTTAGTTCTACATTTTACCAACCATGAGACCTTGGGACAATTCCTAGTCTCTATTACCTCAATTTTGTTAGGCCCAGAGCAATCATACCACAGGTAGGGTAATTGCCTTACATGTAGCCTACTCAGATTTGATTCCCAGTACCCTATATCATCCCAGTTCCTACCAGGAGTGATCCCTGAGCATGTACCCAGGAGGAAGTTCTGAGCATTGCCTGGTGTGGTCCCTATACAAATAAAATATTTATTTTAATAAAATGAGAATAATTACATAAAGTTGGAATGAGGATTTTATGAGATGGCATAATTACATTATTCTGTACAAAACAAACACTCAATGATTATTACTGATTATTTACATTGTTATGCCCTAAGTGGGCAGTGAGACATAAAATTCCATGTGATAATAATTGTTTAAATCTTTTAGTTTTTGCAATAGGTGGGTCACACCAGATGTTGTTCACTGTTTACTTTTGGCTTGATGCTCATAAACCACAATATGAAGAAACATGGGGGGGTGCCAACCTGACCAATTTGGCCACATGTAAGGCAAATGCCCTCCCTACTATACTGTCATTCTGACTCACATACTGCCAATTACTGCATGAGGAACAGAGTAAGAAGAAAATGAAATAAAGAGTATTGTACATTTTAAATTGGATATGATAGTGAAACATTAAGGGTAAATTTGGGGTATTAATAGAAAAAAGGCAGCATAGATATCTCTCTCTAAGAGGCAACAACATATACATTTGTAGATATATAAGAGATACTGGTATTTGTATAAAAACATAAATCTTATAAAGGATATTGAAGTGGTCATCTCTTGATGGGAAATTAAGTTGATTTTATGATTTGGCTATTCTGAATAATATTTCTATATATAGAAGCACAAACTGTATTAGTGAAAATTAAACATTAAAGCCTCCAAATCTTTGTGAATAAAGTTGATGAACTTTTAGATGATCATATTAAAATATATAAAGAAGTTAAATATATTTGTTCATATGTGAATAACTAAAACAAAACTACTAACAACAAAACTAACTCCTAGATACTATAGTCTAAGGCAAGTCCCAGAGAAAAAAGAAGAGGAATAAGTGCTGGAGGTGATGTGGAAGAGAAAGGAACACTCATTCTCTGCTGGTAGGAATGCCAACTAGTCCAGCCTTTATAGAAAACAATATCGAGATTCCTCAAATAACTGGAAATTGAGTTCCCATATAATCCAGCTAAACCACTCCTAGGGACATAGCCTAAGAGCACAAAAACCCAATACAAAAATGTTTTCCTGGCACCTATATTCATTTCAGTGCTATTTAAAATAGCCAGATTCTTGAAACATTCAAGATGCCCTTCAACAGATGAATGGATAACATAAACTGTGGTACATATATACAACAGAAAATCATGCAGCCATCAGGGGAGATGAAGTCATGAAATTTTCCTATACAGAGATGGGCATGGAATCCATTATACTGAGTGAAATATGTCAGAGGGAGAGAGATAGTCACAAAATAGTTTTACTCATCAAGGGTTATTTTAATTTTTGTTTTTGGTTTTTGGGCCATACACAGTGACACTCAGGGGTTCTTCCTGGCTATGTGCTCAAAATCGCTCCTGAAGCTGACTTCTGTTGTGTCTCTGAAGCACAGCAGACATCTTGGACCTTTCCTCTGCTTGCTTCAGCTTGGACTAGATCCTATGCAGCTTTATTTCCTTAGGGCTCATCTTCTTGGGAGGTGAATCATCCCGTCCACAAAGGGAGGAGCTAGCTGACTTCTGCTTGGGTCTTCCAGGGGTCTCAAACTCAATTTACCTGGGGGCCACAGGAGGCAAAGTTGGGGTGATCCTTGAGTGTAAAGTCAGTAGTAAGCCTTGAACATTGGGGGGTGTGACCCAAACAACTAAAACAAAACAAAAAGATTCCTCTAGGGCCACAAAATGTTGTACAGAGGGTCGTTTGCGGCCTGCGGGCCACGAGTTTGAGACCCCTGCAAGTTGTTTTAGCCTGTATTTGATCCTATGCAGCATTCTTCCCTAAGGGATCATCTTCTTGGGAGGTGAGTTATCAAAGGGAGGAGTCAGAGAAGCATGGCTGCTCTGCTTCACTTCATAGCTACACACAACATCTAGCCAATGAATACCACCATAACACGTAGAAAAATCCACAATACGAGCATGACAATGGGAAAACAACGCAGGTCTACACTAGGTGTAGAGAACGAAGATGGCAACTCTGATGACTTAAAAACGGCCAACCACCTAGTTTGTCTCTAAGATATGGAGTTTATAGAAGAAAGATGAAGGATGTTCACAGAAGTCAGAGAAAGCGTAGGTCAAGTTGAATGAAACACTAATAAAAATCAAGAGGATATTAAGATAGAAATCAGAAAACTCCAAACTGAAATAATAGGTCTGAAAAACTCAGTAGATAAATTGAAAATCTCAATGGAAAGCCTCTCCAACAGGGTAACAGTAGCTAAGGAGAGAAACAGTGAGCTGGAAGATGAGATGCATAACAACTCCATACAGCAGAAGAGATGGGATAAAAGCCTTAGAGCAAATTATCAGACTATGGAAAAATTACTCAAATAATGTGAACAGATGAAAATAGAAGTCTTTGATAAGCTCAATAGAAAAAAATTTAAGAACCATTGGAGTGCCAGAGACGAAGGAAGAAAATCTCCAGGTAGAATCAACTGTCAAGGACATAATTAGAAAAACTACCAGAGCTAAAGACTACATGCTACCAAATCCAGCATGCCTGAAGAGTACCAGCTAAAAGAGATGTAAGGAAAAGCACCCCAAAACATATCCTAGTCACAATGACAAATTCCACAGATAGGGCCAGAATACTGAAAGCAGCAAGATCAAAAAGGGAAATTACAT
>PVKC010022290.1:0-17755 GCA_004027635.1 Crocidura indochinensis
CATGCTCAGAAATTGCTCCTGGCAGGCACGGGGGACCATATGGGGCACCGGGATTCGAACTGATGACCTTTTGCATGAAAGGCAAACACCTTACCTCCATGCTATCTCCCGGGCCCCTAATTCCTTTTTTTTAATGTTAAGTACTGTGCTTCACACAATTGCGATTGGCATGGTTTTGTACAAAAAAAGTCCAGCACTGCATCCTCTACCAATGTCCATTTTAATCTCCCCTTGTCCCAGTGTCCTCTTTTTTCTTCCCAACTGCCTACTAAAGACCGATTTGTTTTCAGTTTCTGTTGTCTTGAGCATGTTACTCCCTTACTTTTTTTCTTTATATATTACATGAGAGAGAGATTCTGTCTGTCCCTCTCTTAACTTCACTCAGTATGAGTGCCCAGCGTTTTAACTTGGTGAGTTTGCTGGTTAGTCACTTCAGAATTAAAACATTCTCTTTTCCTTCTAATAAATAAAGTAAACGTATGGTGATACCTCAAACGAGTATCACTCTGAAACATACTAGGAGAGCCATTTTTCAAGATTGGTGTACATAAAATGTCCCATTAAGTGGACATTAAAATGAAAAAATATAGCTAGAATTAAGGATTCAACACTAACTCGACTCAATGGAACAATTTAAAGATAATCAAGGATTATGATAAAGTTAAAAAAATATGGAGCAAGGAATTCTAAATCATTCTAAAAAAAAAAAAAAGAAAAAGGAAAAGAAAAGAAAAACCAAACACCCAACCTTTAAACTTGGTTCTCTGGTCATTTTTCTTATTTCACTTACATAAAACTATTTTTCTAATAAACTGTTGTTAATATGTTTTCAACTTTAAAATATTACCTAAAGCATTGTGATTTACAACATTATTCAAAGTTGAATTTTAGACATACCATGTTTTAGCACCAATCCCATCACCAGTGTCAACCTCCCTCACTGATGTTTCCATGCCACCACCTGGCCCAGCCTGCTTTACTAAAAATAAATAAATAAATAAATAAAAAATTACCACTTATCTATAAACAGGCAATATAAAATATATTATTTTGGGCCTGCAAAGGGGTAGGTCTGGGAATGAGTGGGAATTCAGAAACAATGGTGGAGGAAATTTTACATTGGTGGTAGGATTGGTATATGTTCAACTTTTACCATTCTATCTCTATTATTGATTTAATACAGATTCAAACTCAATGTATTTCCAATAAATCCAGTATGAGAAATAACTATCTTAAAGAAAGTTTTTTTTTTTCGTTTGTTTTTGGGCCACACCTGGTGATGCTCAGGGGTTACCCCTCGCTATGCACTCACCTGGGGATCGAACCCTGGCCTGTCCTAAGTTAGCACATGCAAGGCAAACGCCCTACCACTCTGGTCCCCTAAAGAGTCTTTTATTTTTTTTTAAAGATTTGACCAGTGAAAGGAAAACCATGAGCAGTCACAAATCTTTTATCAAAAGTAAATTGCAAAGAAATTTATTTTTTTATTTTGAAAAAAAAATCACAAATGGTTTATTTTCAAAGATGAGAGCTTTAATAGGAAGAAAAGCTCAAACTTCTGTTTATCACATCACACTATACACATTTCTCCTTTTGTTTTGAGGGCAATAAGTATCAACAGATTTTGGGAGTCTGGGTGATAGCTGAGTGGTTAGAGTGCAGGTGCATGTCTAGCACATGTCTGACCTTGATTCTGGCACCACAAACTCCAAGACTTGGAGGCCTCTGACCAACATGGGTATGTCCCTGAAGGCCCCCAGCCACTTCTGGGTTAGCCTGGGTATCCCCGAATCTGGGTCTTCACATTGAGCCCTGAGTCCTGTGGGTTGAGAACTAGTGGTGGAATCCCCAGACCTCCGAAGAATGGTTTGGGACCCAAACTCCAACCCAAAATATAAAACATTTTTCAAAAGAACAGATATTTCTTGTCAAAAGTCTGACTTAAAAATATGTTGAGCCCGGGAGATAGCATGGAGGTAAGGCGTTTGCCTTTCATGCAAAAAGGTCATTGGTCCGAATCCCGGTGCCCCATATGGTCCTCCGTGCTTGCCAGGAGCAACTTCTGAGCATGGAGCCAGGAGTAACCCCTGAGCACTGCTGGGTGTGACCCAAAAACCAAAAAAAAAAAATATGTTGGGGGACCGGGCGGTGGCGCTGGAGGTAAGGTGCCTGTCTTGCCTGCGCTAGCATAGGACAAACCGCGGTTCGATCCCCCGGTTTCCCATATTGTCCCCCAAGCCAGGAGCGACTTCTGAACGCATAGCCAGGAGTAATCCCTGAGCGTCTCCGGGTGTGGCCCAAAAACCAAAAACCAAAAAAAAAAAAAAAAAAATCTTGGAGTCAGAGCAATAGTATAGGGTAAATAGCTTGTGCAGGTGGCTAACCCAGGTTTGACTTTCACATATGGGTCTGAGCCCTGCTGGAAATGGTCGCTAAGCACAGAGCCAGGAGTACCCCATGCATCACTGTTTGTGGCCCTGAAATCAAGTTAATAAATATGCAATGATGGGGCTGAAGCGGTAGGGCATTTGCCTTGCATGGGCATGGTTCGATCCCCAGAATCCCAAATGGTTCCCCAAACCAGGAGCGATTTCTGGGCACATAGCCAGGAGTAACCCGAGCATCACCGGGTGTGGTCCAACAACCCCTCCTCAAAAATATATGCAATGCCTAGAGAAACAGTAATGCAAATATCAGCAGGATGCTGCCTGAAGGTGCTTCTATAGCCAAACTATTTGAATTCAACACTATACTTCAAGAGCAGGACAATGGAGCAAGCTTAAAAACTGAAATTGGTTCTTTCAACAAGTTCCAATGTTGTCATTTAAAAAAACCCTTATGGACTCTCATTCGCTGCTGGTGGGATGTCAACTGGCCCAGCTTTTTTGGAAAATCATATGGATATTCCTCAAAAAACTAGAAATTGAGTTTCTATTTGATCCAGAGAGACTGTTCATAGAAAAATACCATAAGTTCCCTAATACACAATGCAGAAAAGATCTCTGCATGTTTATGTTAATTGCGACACTATTCACAATAGCAAGACTCTGGAAACAGTTCAAGTGCTCCAAAAGAAATGAGTAAATAAAGAAACTGCTTTATCTATACAATACTATGCAATTGTCATGAAAGTTGCTTATACATGGATGGATATGGTGAATTTTATGCTAAGTAAGATGAGTAGAGGAAGGACAGATATAGAACAATCACACCCATTTGTGGGATATAAAAAATAGTATAGTAATAATATCCAAAGAAAAATGATATGAGGGCCAGAAGTCCAGACCATGACAGAAAGTTTGCCACAAATACTGGGGGAATGTATTTAGGTCAGAGAAGGGAACACTATGAAAATGACAATTGGAAAAAAAAATCACTCTGGACAAGAACTGGGTGCTGAAAGGAGATTAAAGTGATATACATATGATATGCATATGTTCATAAGTAACACTGCAAACTGCAGTGTATAAGAGAAAAAAATGGAGAGGGAAAGTGAGAGACAAAAAAGAAAAATGTCTCCCACAGGGGCTGGAAAGGTGGTGGCAGGAGGGAACTGAGGACATTGGTGGTGGGAAATGTGCACTGGTGAAGGTGCTGTACGTTGTATTACTGAAACTGAATCTTGAACTGTGTATCTCATGGTGATTCAATTAATTTATAAAGTGAAAAATAATTAAAAACCATTTACATATGCTCTATAATGTTTCAATCAATGGATATCTTCCCCTTTTGTATTTTGAGTCACATCTGGTGGTACTCAGGATTTAGTTCTGGCTCTGTGCTCAAGGATCACTCCTGGTGGGCTCAAGAGACTATATAAGATACCAGGGATTGAATTTGGGTTAGACATGTACAAGGCAAATGACCCACCCACTGTACCATCCAGATCTGTATGATATGTCGAAAGGTAAAATTTCAGTTGGCTTGGAAAAATTACTGAAGTCTTAGAAAAAGTTTGACAACTGTCTACAAATCATTAAACAGTAATTTAACAACCTATGGCCTTGGTTTGCAGAACTGAGATCAGCAAACTGGGGAAAGGGAGGAAGTGGTGGACAAAAATCGACACCAGGACATTGGAAGATGGTCTTTGGCAATTTGCTGAAGATGCAAAACCTGTCTGTCATAGCACCTAAAAATGAAGACTATAATATAACAACAATCAAAGTAACTTCCCTAAGAAACATTACTCTGAAAGGAAAAGCAATTAACATACTTCTCACTTTACTTTTGTTTGTTTGTTTGTTTTTTGGGCCACACCCAGTGACGCTCAGGGGTTACTCCTGGCTATGCGCTCAGAAGTCATTCCTGGCAGGCACGGGGACCATATGGGGAACCACGGGATCGAACCGTGGTCCGTCCTAGGTTAGCGCAGGCAAGGCAGGCACCTTACCTCCAGCGTCACCACCCGGCCCCCTCACTTTACTTTTTGTTTATTGAAGTATTATTACTATGCCTCCCAAATGATTATCAGGAAGTCTGATGGACTTCTTCTGATGATCCTTAGCCAACTGGGTCAGTGGTTCAAGGTAAGGGCACAAGTATGCTGAGCTATGAAATGTGGTGTATAGATGGAACCAAGGTCACCCCATGCCAGGCAAGTGCCTTAACCTGTACTGTCTCTCAACTACTTCCAAAAATTTCTACAGTTAGTGCTGGAGTATAATACTTTCCAAGCAATAGGTTTGGATTTGATCCCCAGCACCACTAGGAGAGCACCAAGCTGAACTATCAAAAAAGAGAGAAAGAGAGAGAGAGAGAGAGAAAGAGAGAGAAAGAGAGAGAGAAAGCATAAAATCAGGACCAGACCAATACTACAGTGAGTAGACCAATTGCCTTGCATGCAACACATACAACTCAAGTACGATCCATAGTCCAGAGCTCTGCCAGGAGTGATCCTTGAGCACAGAGCTGGGAATAAGCCCTGAATACAGCCTGCATAACCTAAAAACAAAACAAAAGGGATGAAAAGATAAAATAACATGTCTAGAACTAAAGGTGTTTTCTGCCACATCAGAAAGTGCATCATTACTCCCAAGTGGAACAACATGGTGCCAGGAATAGGAAAGTCAAGTACTATATCCCCAACCTTATTAATATAATTAAGTATATACTTATTACCAAAGGTCTTTCTTTATAAAGGAAAATAAGATTTAAAAAATTTATTTAGATCTTGAAATCAGTTTTACAAGAATGTCAAAACCTGGAAAAAGATTTTATTTTATAAAACAATGATTTTGTTGTTTTGACATTTGACTTTGCCCTAAAGTTAAGTACCTAGATCATGAGGAGAACACCTACCTGGTTTGAAAGGGTTTATCTTTTACTGACTATATATACAGTATAATAAAATATCTAAGTACTTACTTTAGAATAAGTAAGGCTCAGCACATGAACTTCAGGACTAAAAATAGTTTCTCATTAAAAATGTCAAGACGGATGTTATTCATAGGCTTGTTTATTTTTCTTATTATTGAGATAATTTTATGATGACAGTTGTCAACAACCAATCACGATGCTAGAAAATTCATAGACCACATTTCCCCAGAGATCTTGTCACTTTTTGCATGTAAATTCTGAAAGTATGCTATTCCATTTCACATAGCAAGCTGAGAGGCCATTTCTAGGCTAATTTCTATTACAGAGGGAGGGAGAGATGATTTCCAGCATACTTTAAATATTCAATTCATGTCCATCATTGCTGAAAGAAGAGAAGGAAGTAGAGAAGGCCAGAAGAAGGAGCAGGACAGGGAAAGTACCACATGGATTCAAGAGTCGATATAACTGAATTTAAAATAGATCTTCTTTGGTTAGCAAAGCAAAAAGGGGGAAAGTATTGCATACATGATAGATACACACCAGCATTCTAAAGCAGGAGACAAGAATGTCAAGAGTGTATTCTTCCCCCACTGCCAGATGGAAGGGCTATTATTATAAATGAAAGGCAGCAGTGGTGGATGCCAGGCACTTTTGTTGTGTGCCAGATTCTGAAGTCCAGATGTAAGCAGGTTACCCCTGGGACAGGACAAGCTTCAGCTCCCGAAGCAGAACAGAACCAATCACAGTTTTCTCAGTGTTTATGATAAGCTGTGCAGTAGAGCCTTCCTTCAGTTCCACTGTGACTAGCATCAATGACCCACTGTGCACAGTCTTAGCTGCAAACCTGGAAAGGGGCAAAAAGAGACCTTTTAATTATGAGGAAGGGAAAAGGGGGAGGCATAAAATCAAATAGACTTAAGATAACCCTTTCTCCAAATTATTTCCCATTACTTCCTACAGCCCCAAACCCAAAGTCAAGCATTCTTTTAAAGAACCGACATACTAAAAAAACAAAAAACAAAAAACAAAAAACAAAAAACCTACAGTACCATGCTTAACACAAGTGGATACTTTAGAGTATCTTCATAGAAGAAAGTGAAGTCTATCTTATTACATGGAGAACAGAGGCATGTGAATAAATTTCTATGGCTATTTATGTGCAAGTTGTTCATTTGATATTTTTACATTTTGTTATGGTCACTTGAAATAAACCTCTGTATGTTTAAGAAAAAGTTCTTTTCTCAAAGAGCTTAAATTTTTAATTTCTCAGATCTGAAAATGATATGGATGCTATCAATAATTTTATATATGTTACAAAGACAAAGTTCAAGTTTCCATAAACCCATGCATACTAAAATTCAAATGTCCATCTCCAATGTTGATGATGATTCTATGTAGCAAAACCACATGACAGCAAAGGCAGCACAAAATCTTCATGAAAAATTGTTAAGTGTTCAGAATCTTAGATCTTATTTTTGCTCTAGAATATTATTGGGGAAATTTTAGGTCTAAGACTCCAGGTCTAAATTCCAAGACATGAAGAACCTACTAATTACATGGAATTAAAAGCAAAACTAGCCTTTTAAGCATGGCAATTGACTGAAAAGCCGTTGGAGGCACAATGAACTTCTGTCAATCCTGCTAATTCATTCTGCATGCACAGTTGAGCCCCAGAGACGTGAAGGAAGAGGAGGGGACCCTCTGAGGCCTCCATTTTCCACATGTACCAGGTCCCACACATTTGAGAGGGAGATGGGTGGGGGGTTGATTGCAGGGATGACTGGAGAAAAACAAAGTTGATGCACATGAGCTTTTGAAAACACTAACAAGTGTAGAGCAGGTCTGTGACCTGCTGTGACCCCACTTTGCAGGGCCGATCCCCTTTCCCCTTTCTGTAGGACACGTGTCTGAATCTGAGCCATCTGCCTCAATTTGCGCAACATCTTCAGCTACAATGGCGCCCAGTTAGCCCTGACAACAGCTCACAATACAGGAAAATAAAACGACTGGGCTGACAGCACGCTGCGGACTATTCAAGAGCAAACCAACTGGTCAGTGTCTCATGTCTGGCAATTAGCATGGGCCTTGCACAGAGGCACGGTGTCCTCAGGGATCTGTTTAATTACCATCAACATAAAAGAGGGAGTTTATCAGGAGACACTCAGAAAAACTTCACTCCCGACTTAATTAAAATATTAGCCACTTAAGCAGGAAACAGATTCTCTTTAAATGAAAAGTAATTTCTTTTTGAGTTTTTTTTTTTTAAATGACATCAAGATCTCATAACACATTAGATCCCTAACCCTTTGAAATCTAGCAAGCCATTTTTGGCCTCAAAAGAATAAAAAAATCAGTTTCCCAATCATAATTAGAATAACTCATCAAAACAAACCAAACATGTTCTCATTTCATCATGTTGAAAATATTACTAGTTCTTTAGTGTTGTGTTTTAAAATGTAATTAATGGATTATTGGTAAAGGATGTCAGATATCATCTCTGCCATATATTTGTGGATGTTTTCCAAATACAGAAAGTGCCTTGCTCCAAATGTACTGAAGACTAGTAAGGAATCCCAAAGACTAGCTTTGTTACGGAGAGATGGTTCTAAGAAACCAGTTTAGGAAGATAAATCAAACTAATGTTTTATAAAAAAAGGTTGTCATAAAGCCCTTAGCACACATATCCATCTACTTTTTGAATGTCCAACATAAAATTTTCAGGACACAAGTTCAATTTTGAAGAACAGAGTTCCAGGCTCCCCCAAGAGCCTTTCCTTCTTATTGCCCCTTAAAAGATTATATATTTCTTCAGGTAAAGTTTTGGCAGTTCTTCCACATTGTAAGAGAATCCAATTTCAATATTTCTGTGAAACCAGGTCACCAAATGCTACTAAGTGGCTCTAGAATCCTACTTATTTATGCAATTTCCTCAACAGCTTCAATAAACAACATTTCAAAAGAGGTCCTTGTTTCTGACAGGGTTATGGTGATGTAAACAACAGTTCTATTAGTCCCTTTATTTATCTAACACTTGTGCCTAAGGCGGTTTAGAAGATTATGTTGAACTAGATCACAAAAGAACTGTTATTTGCATTTCGGGGTTGCACAGACTCCAGACACACTCTCTTATCCAGAGGGAAGTTAGAGCTGATATAATAATAACAGTAATACGAATACAGGAGAGACAAATGTCAATTTGATGTCAGTATGTTTACAGAGATTAAAACTAAGTGGCTTGTACATGCTTCTAAAATGTCATTACCACAAAATTTGCAATACTGTAAAGAACAGGGGCAAGAGAGAAAAGAGGCCATTTGCAGTAAGTGCGGGAGACATGCTAAGCAAGCCATCCAAACAATGAAGCCTGCTAGCTGCTGTACAAGCCACTGTCTATAACCAGGTGTCTATGTTCTGGTGGGCACAAATGGGGGAAGCAATGTTTTAAAACCAAGGACTAGAAGATCAGATGTTCTGACAGTCTCATTTCACAGTTCAAAAAGGATGTATTTAATTGGAACACAGCATGATCGCAATTGGTTTGTTTTGGTCCATGGAAAGCAAAAGCTACCCCCTCACACCCACAACTTATTAATCATTTAGCTCGCAAACAGGCTATGCTTTAACATACATTTAAAAGATAGTTGTGGTGACATTCTGTTTTAATAACATGAGGCCCAAGTTATTCAGAGTCTTTCTTTAGATCACACATAATCTCTTACTCTATGCATGAATCATAAATACTTGGTAGGAAAAAAAAATAACACCATTCTTGAGTTAACTTGCTTCAAGTATAAAACTTGTGTGTGATGGGTTTTGGGCTATTACTAAGACTGGTCTGCTGAAGATGAATATGTCCAAAAAAAGAGACACACTTATGTAATAGTTTGAAACTCTAGAAACAAAGATACTTCATCATTTAAAATAAAAGATGGTTATGATAAAAGTACAAATAAGAACTAAATGCCAAGTAGCTAGCGTGGGAATACAAGGAAAACTGCTTAAAACATAGAGTGGGTCATATACTTACATACTAAATTTAATGGCCGACAACAGAAGTCCGTTTGGCTCAAACTAAGACAATTCTGGGGCTGGAGTGATAACACAGTGGTGGGGTGTTTACCTTGCACGTGGCTGGCCCAGGATGGACCCCAATTCGATCCCTGGCATCCCATATGGTTCGAGCCGACCAGGACTGATTTTTAAGTGCAGAGTAAGGAGCAACCCGAGTGCTGGTGGGATGGCCCAAAAACCAACCCCCCACTGCTCCCAAAACAAACAAACAAATAAAACTAAGATGATTTTGGGACAAAACTTTTCCAGAAGGGAGGTTAAGTTGCTAACCACCATAATGGCAAAAGCAGCTTCCATTTATTCACTACTTCGGTGGTGGGAACTAAATACTGAACTTATTATTTCACTTGCTTCTACCTCTGTGGGACTGATGATTTTATAATGAGAGAAATGAGGAAACAGTTTGAAGAACTTGCTCAGGGACAGAGAAGTGAGTATTTGAGCAGGGATGCCAAGGGAAACATTCAGAGTCTTTCTTTAGATCACATATAATCTCTTACTCTATGCAAAAACGTACTCTTAATATTTGTCTTCATTTGTCAACAGGCAAACTCTGCATTTACTTAATAAGCATAGAATTTAGCACTGTTCCAAAAGTTTAGGAAAAAATATTTCCCCAACCCGGGAGATAGCATGGAGGTAAGGCGTTTGCCTTTCATGCAAAAGGTCATCGGTTCGAATCCCGGTGCCCCATATGGTCCCCTGTGCCTGCTAGGAGCAATTTCTGAGCATGGAGCCAGGAGTAACCCCTGAGCACAGAGCCAGGAGTAACCCCTGAGCACTGCCGGGTGTGACCCAAAAACCAAAAAAAAAAAAAAAAAAAAATATTTCCCCAAGTTGTATACCCGATTTTCTAGTATTACTCATGATTTAGTATCTTGACCTGAGGCTTCACTAATAATAGTTTTTTTCCCTTTCCTACTTTTAAGGATGAAAAATATTTAAACTTTCTTCCTTCCCTGCCCCAAACCCCTCAAGAGAGATACCAGCAATGGATAAGACAAAACCTTCTTGAATGAATGGAGCTGTAACATGGAGAGGGACTACTGTGAGTGCAATCCACCTGGAACAACCAGAGATGAGAACAAATAAGTGGATGGCAGTTAGAGAGGCCTGGCCTATGTGTGACAGACTCCATGTTATTAAGATTCAATCCAGGTGCCTTGCATAGTTTTTCATTTTTATCCTAACACCAAGCACTTGTTATTTTAAGCATCACTGAAAAGGTAAAACTGTTTGGATTCCATCTGTATTTCACCTTAATAAATGTCTTTGTTGTATAATCTTTAATCTGTGAAGCCTTGAAGAATTATTAACCTTAAAGCAAAAGGTGAAATAAATAGGTTGTTGAACCTAAATGGAAGTATGCACCATTCTCCTAAAAAATGCTGTTTTAATTACTATATGAATCATGAAAACAACAATAACACTTAACAAGTATACTATTTTAAATATGTAGTCTTACTCTATATACGAAAAACATTTGTCTTTAGATTTGTGAGAAAATGGCTATGTACTTTAAGTGTTATTTAAGAGGAAAAAGACACCCCATTGTTCAACAACTGAAATGTTTAATATGGCAAAGAGAATTTAAAACTATTTATTGGAGAGTTGCATCAATCTCCAGGGTATTCAGGAACTAAAATTTTTACACAGAATCATATTTGCCACACTTAATGCTACAGCTCAAAGACATGCCTTTTCTTCTCTTGGATAATCTTCCTGGTTTCTGATTTTTCTATTCTGAGTTCAATTTTCTCATGTTTTCTGTTCTACTGGTTACCAGAAGTGTGACAATGGCCCACTCAGGCTAAAACTTTTTTTTTCCCTACTCTGTACATGAAGCCTTCAATTACTGCCTGCTGAAGCAGACAGAATCCTATTAGTAAGAAAGACGATCACGAGATGCGGTGCCCTGCCCTCGCTGTATAAAAATAATTAGTCCAAAGTTGACAAATGTGTAATGAAGTCGCACAATGATTATATGTAAGAAATGCTGGTTTGAATAAGTCTCCTAACATCAAACACAAAAGCCTGCTGATTTGGAGCATTATTTTCCAAACGATATAAAATGATAAATTCATATTACTTTCAGTTAGCATAGTAGAACATTTTAAATAGGCTGAGAATTTGTCAGTTGTAAAAAATTAGGTTTAGTTTACTAAAAAATTGAATTTTAAGTTAGACCTATTATACCGCTGAGTAAATACTGAAAAAACTTTACATGTGATTCAAGTTTACAGAATTTATCCAGCAATAAAATTTTCTCTAGTTAAAAAAAAAATAGGCCAGCAGTATTGTAGTATTTCCCTTTAACATCCTGGTAAGAAGACAAAACAAAACAAAACAAAACAAAAAATAAGCTGCCATTATATCTTAGGATCCCCTATTTTTTATTCTAATCTTTGGAGATAATCTCGATAGACTAGATTTACTTCTCTGTCTAGTCTTTTCTTTATATAGGAGTACTAAAAATAATCTCTGTTGTATGTTCTCAAACAAGTCATCAGGCATTCTAGCTATTCCAGGGCATTTCTAGTTAGTTTGGTCCTAGTGGTGGTGGGATGGTAGTAAGAAATTGGTAAACAACCAAAAATGAAACGGTAAAACAAGTAATTCTTACCCCATTCTCTGATTCCTTATCAAATTGCCAACCTTGAAGAAAAATCATCAAGAATACCTTTTATTTTTACATGAAAATAATTAACATATTCCTTTTTTGTAAACTATTTTGCACTGTAAGATATGATCTTACAAATGGTGGAATTAAAGGAAACTTACATAGAGAATGGTCTAAAGCAAGTATCTGTTGTGCAGTCTGAAACATCCAACTATGCTGGCTTTCCATGTAAAAATTAACTGATCCCATTTGTTTTTCAGTGAAATGCTGCTCACAGAGCCACCAGAGATCAAAGCAACCAGATGAAAAAGCAGTGCTGTCCTCTAGTGGACAACCACCAGCCTGAGCAAGAACTGGTGACTCCACCGGCTCACAAATCCTGTCCTGACTAATCAAAATCTTTTATATCGAAAAAGGAGAAGCAACTGCTACCACTACCTTCATTATCAAGTTTTGCTTTTAAACAGGTAAAATAGGATGAGCACAGGCTCAGGACTTGCAAAATTAGGATACCAAGACTTCAAATGCTGTTTGCCTTATCGTCCTTTTAAACTATGCAGTATTAAATATTCCATTGTTACAGGGGCTGAGGGTTAGGAGAAATAAAATAACTGCTTCTCCAAAACAATAATCTAAAGGTTGAACAATTGAAGAAAGGTTAACACCCCTTCCAAGAAGTACCCCATGGAAAAAATGTCAATTCCATTCATGTTCGTAACCCCAGTTCCCTGACATCTATTAGGAAAGTCTTCAAAAAATTCTGAATGAGGGAGTTACACAACTTACATATTTTGGGATGTAAATAGCAGTATCATCCCTACTTGTTTGTTTGTTTTGGCCACACCCAACAATTCTTGGGACTTGCTATTGGCTCTGCAATCAGAGTTTTCCTAGTAATGCTTAGGAAACCAACCACCTGGGTGCCCAGATAGAATCTGGGTTAACTGTGAACAAGGCAAGCATCCTACCTGCTGTATTATTGGTCTGGCCCAGGATTTCCTCTACTAACTACTAGGTATATGGATAGACAAATGCACACACATGTATATACACATATACACACAAAGTTCATTAGATGAGCCATGGCCTAGAATGAAATAAGTTGTTCCTTATGCAATGTGTCTTAATTAAATGAAAATATTTTTATTTCAAACTTGAAACAAATAAACTATCTGTATATGTGATTTTTTTCAAATTAAAAAGTGAACTAACAGGTTGCCATGGACACACTGTTTCATCCACAGCACCCGATTTTTCCCAATAGTTGTGTGTGTGTGTGTGTGTGGTGTGAATGGAAAGCAGGAATGTAAATGCTGAATACAAGCTGGTCCTGGATCCTACTGCATAAACTAAGAACTAAAACAGAAACACGGTGGAGACCAGGCGTTTTGTTTTTACTAAAATATCATAATTCCTCCTTATAGGGTCAACTTGCTGTTAAAAAGGGCCAACTGAGTAGGCAGTGACACAACTCTTTTTAACACTACAGCAAAAGAGTGTCGGAATTGAAACTACTTAAAAATTCAGATACTGTTGAAAGACTCTTACTAAAGGTCTAAGTCTGTTCTTTACAGATGCCATTGTACATACTGTTATAGTTCTGTCACTACAAGAGTGATTACTATCAAACAACTTGTCTAATAGTATCCCTCAACAACTAATCTGTTAAAAGGCAAATTTGGACAGTTGTAAAAAAGCATTTTAAAATTTGTCACATAATTATCATTAACTTAATTTTTTTTTGAGGGAGGGTCCACTTCTGGCTCTGCACTCCAGAATCATTCCTGACAGGCTTGGCGGACCATATGAGATGTTGGGGATCAAACTTGGGTGGCCATGTGCAAGGCAAGCGCCCTACACACTGTATTATTGCTCTGGCCCCGTTATCATTAATTCTTGATAATTCATAATAGCCTGAACCTATGGACTCTGGATCACTCACCCTTATGTGGAAGAACAAAACAGATTCCAGATGGTAATTCCTGTCTCAAAAGTAGTGACTATGTGAGCTTTTGGGTGTGGGTCCCTAAAACCTGAGTTTTACATAACCACACAGGGTTGTTTTATTACAGAATAACTTTAGAGATTTAGGAGCCATGGGGTTTTGGTTGTTTCTGTTTGTTCTGTTTGTTTTTCTCAGTGAACATCAAAGCATTAAAATATCAAACATTAAAACCAGTAGTTTTAATAGAGGACAAAGTAATAAAAGCAAATGTACCAATTGCTACGCTGTGGAGTACAAACTTCCTACATAAACCTTTATTAAATTTCTTTTCAGAAAAATACCAATTAAGGTTTCCTGGCCCTGGACCAACCAAAGATCCTCAGAGCTGGTCTTTCCAATCTTCTGGAAAAACATGTATGTTAAACTTTTTCCTTTGTCAGTCAATTCATAAATGGTACTTAGTTTTGTTCTTCTGGTCTTTGTGTACATGTTAGGCACAATTTTATTATTATTGCTTTAAACAATATTGGGGTTGAAGAGACAGTACAGCAACTAGTTAGGTGCTTGACTTCCATGTGGCCAACCCAGGTTTAATTCCCAGTCAACCTGAGCATTGCCAGGAGTGAACCTTGAGCACAGAACAGGAAGTCCTCAGAACCACTAGGTGTGGTCTCAAACAAAAGACCAACAAATAATATGCCTTAATATTTCTGCAATGCATAATATATCTCATTTACTAGAGAAGTCTAATATAGGAAATTAAGACATTCAGGTGCACATGTAGTAAACATGTCTTGATAATGTCAGTCTCTCTCACTATTGCATTATCATTTGTGCATGATAACTGATATTTGTAAAGTATATTTGTAGATCTCAATTAAGACAGTTATGTTAAAAAGTAGTTTTTTAAAATCAGCAAGTAAGAACCATAGAAGTGAAAATAACTTCTAAGTTTCTTAATAGTATACTATTGACTCCTTTATGTTAGGAAATCAACATACACTCTAACAGTAGAAACACTTTCTTAGTTGTTGTGTAAGAGTGGTTCACTATGTAGGAAATACTTCTGGTTTTGGAAGCAAATTATATAAAATTTATTCTCTTTTATTTGGCATACCTTTATGGAAGCCATTTTCTGTTGATGTTAGTAGCCATTTTTTGTTACATATTTAGTCAAAATCCAACCTTATAAAATTGCACACTTCTATATACTAACAATTTTATATACAATTCTATATACTAACAATTACTAAAATCTAGTAAATTTTATCTATTTAAAATGTGGTATTTGATATGAAAAAATTCAAAATTTGAAGAGTAGGGGCCGGAGCGATAGCACAGTGGTAGAGCATTTGCCTTGCATGGGGCTGACCCAGGATGGACCTCAGTTTGATTCCCAGCATCCCATATAATCCTCCAGGCCAGGAGCGATTTTTGAGCACATAGTCAGAGTAACCCCTGAACATCACCGGGTGTGGCCCAAAAACAAACAAACAAAAAAAATTGAAGAGTAGTAGGTAGAAGTGAGTGCAAAATCAGATTATTGGAATCTTTTTCTTTGGTTAGGAAGAATACTCTAATGAACATTTAAAAAAAAATCTCCAAAAAATTCCTGAAAAATTCAACATAGGTCAGCTGTAAAACTTTTAGTTTCTTAAACTACTAATGGTCAGGTGTAGTTCCCAAACAATAACAAATCCCCAAATCAAACAAATTAAAAAAAAAAAAAAAACCACAGCTGAACAGAGAGTTCAAAGGGCTAAAAAGCATGCTCTGTGTAAAAGTTACCTGCCTGGGACCAACCACAGAGATTCCTACCTCTTGAACAACAGGCTGGGAACAGCACCCTCATCCCTTCCCCTCTCATCCTATACCAAAACAAATTACTAATGGTCAAATGCTTTTCATTCTTTGTATTTTTTTAAAGTAATCTTAAATTAATTACCATTAATAAATTTAAGAATGACTTCGGTCTTTCAGTTCATAAAAAAGCAACTATTAGAGATAGATGTACAGGGAGATGTTAAAATACACCTCACTGGGATTTCAATTTCACTGTTAACAATTTAGTAATATAAATTAGGATATAAACCCATTAATCCCATAGGGTTCAGTAATACTGAACACTATAGTTAAACAGATTAATTCAATTCAATACAGCAGTAAACTCAATTTCTATTATGTGCAATAATTGCTATTTAATTTTAGATAAAATTAAGAAAGGCATTACGATTTTATTAACAATTGCTTATTTTGATCATTATTGAGCTCAAGTGGCAAAATGTTATATAGGATTGTATATATTGTACAAGTATATATTGATACTCTGTCAATCTATGTATGAAAACCAAATAATTCTAGGTGCTTATTAACTGAACACTTCAGCCTTTATTTTTCTGCTTAATTTTGGGTAATACTGAATGCATTCAGCGACTATTTCTAGGAGAGATTATCTGGGCGCCATTAGACTCCAGAAACCAAATCCAAGGTCTACTATACAAAGCAAATGCTCAGTTTATTGAGGTATCTCTCTGGCTTAAGTGACCAATCCCGCTTAAAAACAAACAAACAAAAAACTACATTTCTGGTGAGTAAAATCAGGGCCCATGAATGCAAAATATAATCTACTACTACCAAGCCACATTGCAGTCCCAAGAGCCATAGACACATCTCAGATCCTAGAGCCAGACTCTCAAAGCAAATGCAGAACATTTGGAGAGGTAAATGAAGACAGTACAACTTAATCTTTTTGATGGTTTGTTTTGCAGTCATATTGAACTATACTTAGGGCAACTTCTGGTTTGCTCTTGGTGGTGCCTAGGGGTCTTTTTTTTTTAATTAAAAAAAATCACTGAGGTACACAATCACCAACTTGTTCACGACAGAATTTCAGTCATATCATACCCCATTCCCTAGCCTAAGAATATTTCCTACCATCAATGTCCCCAGTTTTCTTTCCCCTCTCACTGCCATGGCAGACATTTCTCCTCTCTTCTTTCTTCCCCTCCATTCTCCTTTCTTTCTCTTTTTCCTCTCCTTTCTTCGGTCAATCTTCCCAGTCCGCCAATCTTAATAATATGTGGATGCTACACTTAACTCTACAAAGCTAACACAGGACCCTGATGACAGGAATAGGAGAAAAGTGGCAAAACATAAGCAGATGTATTATGAAGCTCATGGACACTAATTTTGAGTGCAAACTCCACATTCCAAAGCCAAATATATATGGTTCTTGGTTCACTGCAATAATATATAGATAATTGGCTTATAATTTTAATTTAAACCATCTGAATAAATATTAAGTTCCAAAGCCTCCAAACAAGTTAGAAGCAACTACAGAATACAGCAATACTAAGCAATGTTAAGTAAGACTTCCTTAGTTTACTTCTCAAAAGGAAGCTAGCTTTCATACTATTTGAATTTTGAGAAAATAATTTGGCTCTTATAGTAGAAATAAGAATCTGAAAATCTTCCATTGTTTCCCTAAAGTTAAAACCCTATAAACAAAGTTAAATTAGACATTCCAAGAAAAAAAAAAGTTCCAGGCCTGAAGCAATAGCACAGCGATAGGGCCTTTGCCTTGTGTGCAGCTGACCTGGAATGGCTCCAGTTTCCATCCCTTGCATCCCATATAGTCCCCTGAGCCTGCCAGGAGCAATTTCTGATAAGAGAGCCAGGAGAAACCCTTGAGCGCCACTGGATGTGGCCCCAAAACCAAAGGAAAAAAAAAAGAAGTTCCAAAGTAACAATGGTTTACCTTGTATTATTATTATTATTATTATTATTATTATTATTATTAT
>PVKC010022291.1:0-17744 GCA_004027635.1 Crocidura indochinensis
ACATACACTTTATTAAAAAAAAAGTTGTCTTGAGGTCAGAACAATAGTATCATGGGTATCATGGGTAGGGAGCTTGTTTTACATGTGGCTGACCTGGGTTCAATCCTTAGTACTCTATTTGGTCTTCGAAGTTTGCCTGGAGAAACTACATAGTGCAGTAGCGCAGAGCCAGTTTAAGTATTGAGCATCACCAGTATGACCCCTAAACCAGAACACTGTGACTGAGAACATTTGCATGCATCAAAAAATAAAAAAGTTCAGGAAAATAAGTAGAGTTGTGTGCAATATTCCCAGTGTGTATGTGTGTGAACAAAGGACAGCAAAGTGGAGATATTGTAAATTGTCTTAGTCCTCAATCACTTCTCCTTTTTACCTTCCTCTTTCTCCGCCTCCATCTATTACTACTCCCCTTTCCTTTTCTCATTCTGTTTTATAGTCACACTTCTTTTCCTTATTTTATTGGGGGGGCACATACAAGAATGTGCAGGGGGCCATATGAAGTGCTGGGGACTGAGCCTAGGTAGGCTATATGCAAGGCAGTATCCAACCCTCTGTACTATTGCTCCTGCCCCATGTTTTTATTATGTTTTTTTTTTTTCCTGGAGGGGTAGGGACTTGACCACATCTTGTGATGCTCAAGACTTCAAGATTTACTTCTGTCTCTGCACTCAGATTCTTGGTAGAACTGGTGGTTCTTGCTGAAACATATGAGGATAAATTTAGGCTGTTGGTATGCAAGGCTAGCCTCCTACCTTCTATACTATTCCATTGATGCCCTTTTCTACTTTCTCTACAATTTAGATAGCATGCTACTTTTATTTCCACCACTACTTGTTCATAACAAAGAGCTTTCCCTTTATTTATGTTAGTTCCTCTAACTCCCATCCACTTACCTTTAGAAAAGACTCTGATATTGAATATATTCTTATTACTTATAACTAAAATGTAAATAGTATTAGATAAGAAGTTTTTTTAGTTTTCTTTTAAAGTTTTGTGTATTTTATATGGATGTTGCTTATTGAAAAATAATTCTTTTGTGGACGTAGTGTTGTGAATGCAAAAATATGTCCTTCAAGAATATCCTTTGTCTTTCTAATCAAAACTGTATCTGTCCCAATTATTTAAGATTTCTTTTATTTAGAATATTTTATACCCCATGGTGAGAAAAATTTCCAGAATAACTCAAAGTATATATAGAATTCCATATATATATATATCACTTTTCTATATACATGCCATATACTTTTAAAGTAAGAATTTAATCTCAGTTTTGTTTCTTTATTTTCTACAGTGACCTGAAGGGTGTGAAGGAAGAAGAAAAATTTTAACACAGATGCCTGCAATTGTCTCCAAATATTTTTTCTGCACATTTGAGAGCCTTAATTATGGACAAAACTCTGATGTTCCTTCACATATTGATGAATGTTGACTTAGCTTTTAAAAAAAAACTAATTAAAAATGTTATGGAAAATGCAAACATGGTTGATTCAAACAGACAAAAGAAATTATCCTTCTGAAATGTAAACTACCTATGGAGTGTAGACGTTCTTTGAATCAATTATAATTTCTTTTTTTTTTTTTTTGGTTTTTGGGTCACACCCGGCAGTGCTCAGGGGTTACTCCTGGCTCCATGCTCAGAAATTGCTCCTGGCAGGCACAGGGGACCATATGGGGCACCGGGATTCGAACCGATGACCTTTTGCATGAAAGACAAACGCCTTACCTCCATGCTATCTCCCGGGCCCCAAATCAATTATAATTTCTAAAAATCAAGCAGAAGGCAGCCTTATTTCTGTTACCCAAATGATAAAAATAAAGATTTGATGAAAGCACATTCAACATGAAGGTGTTAATGCTGCTCTTACAGACTTGATGCTTTTTAATTTTTCAAAATCCACTAAACACAACATTTTAAGTCATGATGATTATACAAGATTAATGAAGTAGTATTACTTTTATTCTTCCTTATTCAACAACCTCTCATTTCCAAATTTTATTTAAGAATTATCAGAACAAAGTGTGCTCCAGTCTTGCTTTCTCCTGTCCTATTTGCTGAGTTCCACAGGGTTTGCCTACAAGTTCTACTTGACTAAATCGTATTTAGACAACCACATATTTCATTTAGACCTTTTTGCAATGACTAGGCCAAGGTCAGTTTTATATTCTATGGAAATCATAAAGTGGCACTTGAGATAAACAGAATGTTTACTCTCTCCATGTGAGCTGAGGCTGATATGTAAATTTATCCTTATTCTTTCATCAAATTTGCATTCACCCTCTTAGTCAAACACTGCAGGATTCCAAATCAAACAGTTTTAATGATGGTCAACTCTTTATGACCGATGGCCATATCAGAGAAAAAGAAACAGCAATTTAGATTAAAATGAAAAAAAAAAAAACAGCGTAACTTTCCTCTCTAGGTTAGTGGTAATTGGATGAACTTCACATACAAGAGATGTTTTGATGCTTCACTGCTTAACAGTAATTACCACAGTCTTTCAGCTTAGCCTGTGCCTCTTTTGCCCCACCTTATCTGCTACAAACACACCATACTCACCTATCATCAGAATTTTCTTTTCCAGTCAAATAAACCAAGTATCTCTGAACCAATTCTTTATATTCATAAAGAAAAGTAGGCAAAAGTATAAAACTTGAGACTCTTCACCAAGTGAATACCTCTTGGCTAATGTTAGCATAAAGAGACACAATCAACAATGGCAAAATCCAAAGTAGAACATGCCTATTAAAACCATAAATTTGGTAAGCAAGGCTGGTCTTCCTGTAAGAATAGTTTATTTACAATGTATAGTTCTGCAAAGGTGGATAAATAGTTCTTTGGACAAAGGGTGTATTACTTACTCCAATGTGTGCAAGTAAAAACTTAAGGTTAAAAAAAATAGTACCCAAATAGCCTCTGGGCCCCATGAAAAGCCACCACCAGAGGCTTAAATCTCTCTGATGCAGTTAAACAAGGGTGAGCCTCTGAATAAAACGTGAGGGATAAAATTAGTACCTGTGTTTGCTCTCTATTCTTTCGGAACAAAGGAAGCTATTTCTATGTTATGAGTTTGCAGAACACAGAGGGGATTAAGCAATGGGACCACACAACTCATTCTTTGGGGCTGGGGGCTGGATGAAAGACTCAAGTCCCCAAGAAAGCCCAGCCCCCAAGAGGAATTAGAGCACACCCAGCTGTTATTCTCTCCTGAAACTTGGGCTGCTCAGGGCTGACTCAGGGAGGCATAGGACGGGACACTTACTGGCACAGACCATGTGCTGTTTTGTTTCAACACCAAAAGCGCTGTTAGCAAGTTCAAAGCAAAGCGTCTTCCACACAGGCTGCATAAAGCATCAAAAACAGTGGCATTCTTTTGGGGACTCTGGGATTCTGTATCCTGTGAGGAATAAAAAATGAAGCCTGTTGGCACTGAGCCTTGCTAGGTTACTGAAGATCTCCCACTTGGAATGTCAGACACATAGTGAACGGCTTGATTCAGCAAGAGAACTAACGTAATTCATGCCATCGATACTAGACGAGTGTCTGTGACCAACTTCAGCGCTTGTCTTATGAAGAAGAAGCCGAAGAAAAAGAAAGAAAGGGAAAGAGAAAGCCAAGCTTGAGGGGGTGTGGGGGAAAGGCAAAGGGACACAGTTTCCTTTTCAGTGTGGCTGTCAAATGGCGATCTAATTGGGGCTGGGCTGCGGGAGAGCAGATAGCTTTTCTGAAGCCCGCAAGCATTTCTGCCATTCACTAGGCCGAAGGATGCCACACACAGTCTGTTTGTTCAACATAAGCAAACAGATTGTAAACTGGCTGATAATTTTTGTACTGACAATGTCATTTACAGCTGACAGCCTTTCGTCTGCCTTGTTTGCTTTATTCAAATATGAACCAAGTGGACCTCCCTTCCAACGCTTTCTTCTGCATTAAAATCACATCTATTCCCTTCCAAGCTGTCTTATCTAAAATTCATTGGAGGCCAATCAGTGGGTTGAATGCTTTGTTGTTTCCATGGAGGCAAGAAGTCTAGTGTGGACTTTCAGGGATTAGGAAGTTTCAGATTTACAGCCTTGAAGTGCACATTTCTTTCAGCTGGTTCCTTTTGATTACACAGAAGCAGAACATTTAAATATAATTTTATGTCTGAACTCGGAAGCGATGCTTAAAAAATGCAGTTATTTTTGGTGGCTGTTACATCATGCCAATACTCTTCTGGGTCAATCTTTAGAGAGTGTGTTTGCGGAACACTTTCTATTTTTTTTTTGTTTGTTTGTTGTGTTTTTGGGTCACACCCAGCAGTGCTCAGGGGTTACTCCTGGCTCCATGCTCAGAAATTGCTCCTGGCAGGCTCTAAGTGGCTTTTGTCTGCTGACTGGCACTGTTCAATCCCACCTCTTCCCCACGTAGCCCGATTTTGGTGCCTGTTTGCTTGCCTGTCTGTCTGTAATTCACCAGTCCGAAAGCTTTTTTTCCTACTGCAAGTGGAGGTCATGGTATTTTCTGTTAATAATTCACATCAGATTGGCTGCCTGGCAGCAGACAAGCAGTTGCAGACATTGCCACTTTGCTCAGAGAGAGTAGCTCATCTCAAAGAAAGAAAAATGAAGCAAAGCAAGAGCTTGCTAACCTGCCTGACTGCATCTGCGTCTGAGCTGGCAATCATTTTGTTCAACATACTCTGCTCCAGGTTGTTTTCCACTCTGTCAGCTTCTATTTTTATGTTTTAAAGGCAACATTAATTCAGAGACTTAGTTTTCAAGAGCGAGAGTTTACTCTTGCCTGCTTTGAGGCGAGAGAGATCTTTAAAAACAAAAACAAAAACAAACAAACCAAAAAAAAAAACTTCATTTGTTGCCAATTTTTCATATCCCAAATATGACATGTCATCTATGGAGCAATTTATTAATCACCTTGAAACTGATTAAATACTATATCACTAGCTAGTGTATTTTGATTTTTCTGAGTGTGTAAATTTGTGTGAACACTCATTTTCTCAAACTTAAAAATGAGGGTAATGTTGGTAGATCCACTAAATAGATATCTAGAATAACCTAAGTGGGATTAAAAAGAATCAAAACCTCTATGACATAACTAAGAAAATTGTTTTAAATTTAAATTAACAAGAGTTTCTTTCAGTTAAAATGCAAACTTTCCCTAAAATTCAACAAAACCAGGGCCAGAACCATAGTACAACAGATAGGGTACTTTATTTTTGCATGCAGTTGACATGTGTTTCATCCCCTTATGCACTGTAAGATCCCTTGAGTCCACTAGGAGTGATCCCTTAATGTAGAGGCAGGAGTAAGCCTGGAGCATAGTCAGAGTTGATGCAAAAACCTACATAAACAAACAAACAGAAATAGATTGCTATATTTTTTCAATAGCAATTCTTAGCTTAAAGAAACATTTTTTTTTGCATCTTAAGAGATGATACAGGAGTTGACACTTGCCTCACATCCCACCAATTACATTTATAATCTCCAGCACCAGATATAAAATGTTCTCCAAAGATACCCAGTGATCCTTAGCACAGAGCCTGGAATAGTTCCCCATCATTGGTGGATGCAACCTAAATTCTCCATCCCCAAAAAATTCAGAGAAAAAGAAATTAAATTTCTAATAGATGCACCATAACAAATAACATTTGTTTTATTTCAGGAGATTGAGATTGTGTCAAAGCTCATTATAGATAGACTCTGGTAAAAAATACAATGGGCTAGAGTGATAGTCCAGGAGGTAAGATGCTTTCCATGCATGTAGGAGATCTGGGTTTGATCCTCAGCATCCCAAACCGGGCAAGGAATGATCCCTGAATACAGAGTCAAGAATATATCCACATGTGTTCCAAAAAGAAAAAAAAATCGTAAGAAAATAAAAGAAAAAAGAAAACACAACAAAAATTGAAGTTGCACTAAAAAGGGCTCTCAGTGTTGGTAATTAAATGAATACTCATTCAATTTATTTATTTCCGTGCTGTGGAGTTAGGGATATTGGAGATAAGCAATTCTGAGGATAAAACCAGAGGACAGAGGCTGCATGGCAATCTCTCCTCCCCATTTAATCTATTCATAAAACGCAAGTAGCAGCATCAGTTCTTGGAGTTGGACACTCTGGTAACTGCTTGGTAAGCACATAATATACTTGGAAAGTGATCATCTTAAGTAATGTGATATTATAAAACAGATTATATTATTCATTATTATGTGTACTAATTTGTTTGAAGAATCATGAGATGATATACAGACTATTTGTGTGGGGACTACTTGCAAACTCAGGGTTCCCAGGGAACAATTTTAGCAATAGTGACTCTTCAGGTATGATGGTTAGTGATATGTACTAATAAGGATTGGTACTGCTAATGATTACCAGAGCCATTGTGCACTTATGTGTGGGGCAATGTGATGCTAGAATCTAATGTGAAGTCAGTGCATATACTCAGACACAGACATACACAGACAGTGCATATACTCAAGTCATTCAAACTACCTCCTGGGTCCTGACTACTGTTTTTTAATTCATATCTATGGTGTAACTCAGGCTATGGTATAAGTTATTACTAATGTGCCCTATTACTTTCAATGTGTCTGCTTTCTCAAAAATGTTTCAAAATTTCTCAAAATTTCAGAAAAATTCTTTGTACAGAAATAAAGCAATAGATTTTACCTTCTTTAATATGTTCATTTTTATTGGAGAGACACATTTACTGAAATGTTAGTGGCAGAATGTTGCATTTTAAGTACAGTTGAGGTCATTAAAATAGATCTATTTAGTAATATTTTTCAAAAAGTTTTTATTTAAGCAATTTCAAAAATATATATCTAGCACCTATTCTTACCATATAAGATGTATTGTTTTCTGTGAAATACAAAAAGCAAGAAGTTCTAATACTGATATTTTGACAAAAACTCAGTCTGAAACTAGAAATAAATTTAAAGAAAAATAAGTAATGTCATTGTTTATTCTTTATGCATTTATTACTGCAGGTATATTTATCTATGGTTATAAAATGTCTCCCCTATGCCTCAGAATAATGCTATTAAATATATGCCTCAAAATAATGCTATTAAATATATGATATATATCCATTTTTCTTTGAAAGTTATTGAATTATTATAACTTGAACTAAATTTGAACCCAAGGTTTTGGGGCAGCATGATTATGTAATGAAGTTGTTTTACTTGCTATTTTGTTGGAAACAAAATAACAATTAGCAAATCATTACTATTTACAGATTATGGATTCTGTCATGAGTAGACATAAATGATAATATAATTATCAAAGAAATATTTTATTTTGTACATATCAAGAACACAGAAGAAAACCAAAGAAATTTGTTTTAGCTAAAATGATCAATTTGGCCTAGCAGTAAACAATACCTTCTGTGTCTGTCAAAGAGTGGGTGAAAAGAAGAGAATAAATGATGGCAAAACAAATAGGACAAAATAGAAACTATTTATGTATGTAATTTGAATAAAGGGTATTCAGTTTTCTTTGCACTATTATTGCAATGTTTCCATAAGTTTGACGTTATATCACAATAAAGTTTGTAAAGTCAACAAAACTTCAAAGGGACAGCAAGAAAAAAGAAAGGAAAATTATGTTTGATGTATTTTCAGCTCTTTCTTGCAGGTGACTGAGACTAAAGTGAGAAAACAGGAATACAATGGAAAGAGCAAACAAGAGAGTATGTAAAAACAAGGAGTGCTAGCTAGATGGAGGGGAAAATAATGAAGGAGTCACAGTAGGAACCTAAATTTTTAGTGTTACCCAATTAAGTGCAGCTTACTGAATGCCACAAACTTGGGGGTTATGAAAGTTCTTAGTCTCTGTCACAGCATATTCATCTATAAAAATTAAATAAGAATCTTGGGGCTAACCTGATAGCTCAGCTGTAGGGCATTTGCCTTGCATGTGGCCAATATGGGGAGGACCCGGGTTTCATCTCTGGCATCCCATAATTACCACCAAGTCTATTAGGAGTAATTTCTGAGCACAGAGCCAGGAATAACCCCTGAGCGCTGCAGGATGTGGCCCAAAACCCATAATAATAATAATAATAATAATAATAATAATAATAATAATAATAATAAATTATAATCTTAAAAAATAAGAATAAGAATTTACAAGAGTCTTTTTTTTTTTTTTTTTTTTGGTTTTTGGGCCACACCCGGCGGTGCTCAGGGATTACTCCTGGCTATCTGCTCAGAAATCGCTCCTGGCAGGCACTGTGGACCATATGGGAAACCTTCACTAATAGACTTCCCAGATTTCCTTAAAGGGGAATAACAAATACATATGGAGTAAGCTCTCAGCAACTATTTGACTTTTTTTCATTACTGCGGTGCTTAGCACTTTACTGATAATGCTTTATGCCAGATCTGGAGTAGCAAGATCCTGAGAAACTTGACTCCCTTTTCTTGCAACAGAGTAAGAGAAATCACATTACAAACAGGTGAGCAAGTCAGTCTCTCCTTCCATCTTCTGTAGCCATGGGATATAGTCTCATATAATGTTTTGGTAAAGGTCTAGCAACTGACTTTCAAGGGTTATGAGAACATACATGTATGTGTTTACATACTTACTATTTATTTTGCTGATATGATGACTGAATAGCACACATTTATAAATAATAAAATATAAAATTATCTTCAGTATAAATTCCATCTGGCAAATTAATTATGAGAGAATGCTTTATGTTGGCTTTTGTTGAACCTATATTCATAGCCTACCTATGTTTCCCATTCATATCTTACTTTTGAAAATTGAGCTATATTTTAATTTACATTATAATTAGGCTCACCAAGTAAATTGCTAGCCTCATCATTGTATAAATATACTTCCAACCTAATTGTTGGTTGATATTTTTGTTGAAACAAATACCATTGTTAATTTCAATGACTTGAAATAAATCATCTTAGAATTTGATGAACTCTTTCATCAGTGCATGAGTGAACTTCTCTGATGAGTTGGCAAATAATTTTCCAGGTATGGAGGAGTATTTTCTCACAGTCTTGGAGAATTAACATAGTGGTTAGAGCATTTGCCTTGTACAAGGTCAGCTTAGTCTTGGCATGTACTACTACAGAAGGTTCCGTGAGCACTCCAGAGGTGATCCTGAATACAGAGCCCTTAATTCCTGGAAATAGCAAGTTTGGCCCAAAAAACAATAACTAAGAAGAACATTTTGTCCAAGGTATGAGTTTTCACAATAGAATGGCTATAAACAGCATGATTTTAATTTTCCATTATAAGTTTTCTTTTCAAATCTCAGCAGTTAGCAAAATAATAAAGTTTTGATTTGTTACATTTCCAATATATAGGGTACAATTATTCACTTCAGGATTTATTTCAAACTGCAAACATGGATTTTTGGAGAAATGCCAGTAGTATATCAATATCCATTTGTTTCCTGGAATAGAAAACATTGAATCATAAAGTATATAAACCATGGGAATATTTTATACACATAAATTGAGGAGAGGGATTTCAGACAAAATATAACTTAAATAAAAGCAAAGTAGAAAGAGTTTAATACAGGCATATAGGACTTAAAGCAGACAATATTTGGTTATGGGGTGAAAATCAGGAGTCAAACTGAACGATTTCGAAAATCTTCTCTTAAGGACTACCTTTCATTTCATCAAAAATTCTACTTTGCTTTATATGTAAACAAGTAATGTATAACTTGCATGGTAGAAACTGTTTTGATTCATAATGATTGGCATAGAAGCTAGGAAGGAAATAAGGGGAATAGTATATAATGCTCACTTATAATATTTAAAAATCTTAACTTAAAAGCAGAAATTCTATACCTAGAAAAGGTTAGGATATACAAAGCCTAGGTCAGAACACAAGAAATTTTGTTCCAGTTCACATCTAAAAAATTAACCTAGATCAAATTTGACTTCTTATCATTTACATCCTCAAACAACAAAGAATCTTATGTGGACAAGATATTCAGCAAATTTACTGAATGGAAAAACAGCTAACGTTTACTAGGACAATGAATAGAATTGATCACTCTAGACAAGAACTCAGTGTTGAAAGGGGAGACTGTGATATGCAAGGCACCCCTCCATTAACATTATTGCAAACCACAGATCTAAAAGGAAAGAAAGTGTGTGAGAGAGAAGCAAATTGAATATGTTAGAAACAGGTGAGATGAGAGATAGGGGTAAGAGGGAAATAGGAGACATCTGGTGGTAGGAAGGGTGCACAGGTGAAAGAAGGATGGTGCACAATGTTATGACTGAAATCAAACAACGAACAATTTGTAACCACAGTGCTTAAATAAAGCAATTTAAAATAAAAGAAAAAAAGCTAAAGTGGAATATGAAAGTGAAAAGATCTCAAGAATGTTCAAATATGTGAAATCAGTTCAATAATATCAAGCTTCCAAAACATAGGGGAATAGTGTATTCCTTTGAACTGTCTCCTGCTCACAAACCATAACTTACATAGGAACTACATATGGGCTATTAAAATAATGTATAAAAATATAGAGCTTTAAATCCTGGTCCCTTTTTAGTTCTGAATACTTCTAACTTATACTGTTATTTCAATTACTTTCATTCTTTATCACATATACTTTCTAAAGAAAATTAGTCTGTAAACAATCTATCAAATGTCTTATTTTAAAATATAGGCATTTTTCTTAAGAAACACTCTGAGGACAATTTTGGAGTTTTAAAATGCTCAAATGCTCCCTTTTCTTTTTGAGTAGAAGTTGGGTAACTTAGCTATGCTGAATTACAGGTTTTAAGGTTGAATTTAGATGCTGTAAACTTCATTGTCTGAACCTGGAGCCTGACTAAGTATTAGAATACTGAGCTCCTAGGTGATAAGAAGTCTGTATCTGTGAGTTACCATTGTATGGACAGGCCAGTTAATCATTACAGATTTCTTGGCTAATCTGGTAGCGGAGCAGCCCAGTAGGGCAGGTGAGGAATGATTGATTTCTACCTAAGGCTTGGCAGGAACTGAGCTCCAATGACTTTCTTCTAAAGCTGCTAAAAGGTAGACCCCCTGTCTCTGCCCTTATCAACTTTCATTCTTCTGCTTCTCTTACATTGACGAGACAATGCTGTTTGCTTCTTGGTTTTATGAGTGGCGACTGATTCCAGGCTAATGGCTTTTTTTGATTTGACCATCCAAGTTTTTGTCTGAAGGGTGGGGAGAACTGGGACTGGATGTCAGGCTTTATTGCATGATGCAATGGTTTCATTTGCTGAATCATAGTTTGGAATTTTCCTGGAATCCAGGAAATGTGACCTCAATTAGTTCAGTTACATTCAGATTCAAGGGCTGAACTTAAAAATAAAAAGTTACCTAATCCGTTTCTCAAATTGTGATTTCAAAAACTGACAAAATTTTAATAAAGAAAGTTTGCTTGTAATAAATGCACCACACAGTTAATTTTCATAAACCAAGAACTTACTGTGGGCAGTACCCAGGAAAGAAACAGAGAAGCACCAGCCTTAGAGAAAATCCTAATTGTGCCCCTCCTAATCACCTCGGCCTCACCAATAGGCTTCTTTAATTCAGCAATATATACTGTTCTTACCTCTAAATAGGTGGGATCTCACTACATTTATTCTTCTGTTCCTGACTTCTTCATTCAATTTGATGGTTTTTGTATCTGTGTATTTCTCCTATTTTACTTTTTCTCATTGCTATCTACTTTGTACTTATTTATTTTAAACATATGTTTTATTCAAAATACTTGAGAATTTTTATAACAAAGTATATATTCAGATTTCAAATAATCCTTTCATAATCCACTATCTTCGCTCAAGTTGTTCTAATTGACTACTAATGATTTTGTGCTTTTATCTTCTTTCAGAAAAGGTTATTTGTATCTTCACCCAGAGCACAGTTATGAACACTTTTCTATGTAACCAAAAACCTTTTTGATGCAATTTCTCAAGAAGGCACCTATAATTCTCCATAGACTTTATAGTTTCTTACTTAAATTTGCATAGTATGAAATTTGCTTTCTGAATTCCATATACATTTTCCACCTTTGTATACTTAAACCAGCTAATTCAAATTATAGATAAAAAAAACATACCTATACAGATACTAGGTATCATTCTAGTAAAGCTCATTTTTTTAAGAATTGACTTCTTTTGTGGTCAGAACAATAGCACAGTGGTAGGGCATTTGCCTTGCAGGGGGCTGCCCAGGACGGACGTGAGTTTGATCCTGATGGTCCCCTGAAGTCCTCCAAGCCAGGAGCAATTTCTGAGTGCAGAGCCAGGAGTAACCCCTGAGCATCACCAGATGTGATCCGAAAACAAAAAAAAAAAAAAAAGAAAAGAAAAGAAAAGAAAAAAAGAATTGACTTCTCTTATGTGACAGTGAACTTTTTGATAACTATTATCCTCTGATACCTTTTCATTCTTTTATCTTTGTTCATGTGTCTACAGGATGTCTACAGATGTCTAGAATGTTATACATACCCTTTGCTATATGTCTTTTGTCCACACACTTATTATTCTCCATTTCTCTTTTCCAGGCTAATATCTGTTACATAGTATTTCTTCCAAAGCTATATGTCATCAATGAACAAGTTAGGAATAGACAGCTATTCTAATAACCACTCATTCTCTAAAAATTCTGACTTTTCTTCCCTGAGCTTTTACTTTTTATGAATAATGAAGAAAAGTATAGCAAATATAGTCAAAGTGATCCAAGTCCCATCTAAATCCTCAAAATTTAATGTATATGGTTGTGAAAAAAGGTAAGTGGAGTTACACATTAAACAAACCACTTTTCCGTTCTTTGTTTATTTTTGGTTGTTGCTATTTTATTTTGGTAATTTTGTTATTATTTTTTTGATTCACATCTGGTGATGCTCAGTAGTTACTCCTGACTCTGTACTCAGGAATCATACCTGGTAAAATTTGGGACCTGTAAATTGAACCAGGGTTGCCTATATGCAAGGCAAGCACCGTATTCACTGTTCTATATCTCCAATTTTATAAAATTAATATAGATATATGAAACTAGGATCCTCAGAAAGCACTTTGGTTGTGTCTATTACTGATTGTAGGACTTAGTCCATTGTAGGACTTAGCTATTAATTATACTATTTCTATGAAAAAGAGGCTCTCCAACTGGGCTCAGAGGAATCATAGTCAATCTCCTTAAAATCCAAGGTATTTGTCGAAAGCAATTGATTAAAGAATAAAGAAATGAAGCAGTCAAAAAGTTAAAAATTGGCCAGTTGTACCAATATGTTTTCACTCAATACATCGCTTCATCTCTTGGCATAGAACCTTTAAATTATCATTAAAAATAAATTTATAGAAGTAAAAGCAATCAAGGATTGCTGGTATTTCTATTGCATTTTACAAAGCTCATTCATATTCTCCTTGCACCCAAAAAGGCTCATTCAAAAGAAGTGAAGAGCACAGAGCAAGAAGCAGCTGGAAAAAAAGTCTTAAAATGATAAATGTAATGTTTCATGTCAGCAACTGGAATTTTTCTGCAGTGTTACTGTCTTGGCCTGCTGACAGCATGATTTAATGGCCTGGTGACTATGTGAGTTGGCATGGCAACCATGGAAAATGCCATAAATATCTCAGTTGTGGATGTGAATAGTATGTTTACATTGTGTGCAGTGTATTGTATGACATGTGGGGACTTGTCCCATCCAGTTGGGAGCGTCTGGAATTGACAGACATTTTTTAGAGTCATTTGAGCAACAAATGACTTTCATGACATATTTAGTTGGAGTTCAGAGCTGTGCTTTTCTGTGTATACTTGAGAAATTAAACTTAATGTTTAACGAACCGCAGGGCCTCCACCTTTTGTGCCACGTGATTGAGTCACTTTCTGTGTCTGATAAAATATATTATATTTCTTCTGCAACTTGGTACAGTCACAAGCAACTAGGATAGTTATTGAGAATAGAATCTAGGGAGCACATCCATAGATTTAATGAAACTAAGTTTTCCTAGAATTGTAAAGAGTTTTGGATAACATTTTGTCCAATGATTTAATTTTATTCCCCAGGAAGAAAGAATGAAAAAAAAATGCAGCTTATTTGTTTCAGGTTCCAAGTTTTCTGAGGAAATTTATGACATCTATAGTGCTCTGTATTTTGTATATTTTTTGCATATTTAAAGAAGCATAGACTATATTCATTAATATTTTTCTTAAAATTAGAATAAAATAAAACCACAATGCTAGTTATTTTAGTCATCAAAGGTCACCAGAGAAAACCTACTGATTAAGCACAATTATGTTTACTAAATTCATTTAATTTGTTTTGCAGAACAAGCAATCTACAATTGGTAGAGAATACATGGAGGTGTCATGTATAACAAAAAAAAGAACATTACCTAGATGGGTCTTCACAATAGTTTAAAATAAAAATGAGGGTAAAATTTCAAAAGCATCTTAAGGTCCCTAACATATGTGATTTTATTTTGTTTGTTTTCATTTTGGGCCACAACTGATTGTGATGGCTGACTTTGAGTTCAGGAATCACTCCTGGACGTTTCAGAAGACCATTTAAGAGATGACCTGGATTGAACCTTGGTTAGCATCAAGTACGGTAAGAACATTTTTAGGTGGTTCATTCAAGGTGAAACTGGCTTGTATTTGTCAGAGTTTTTATTATAGCTTTGGATTAGAGATACCATGTATCAAGAATCTTGAAAAGAATCTGACTAAGAAGCTATTCTTGACCAGTAAATTGCTTAGTTGGTGTGATATCATCATCTTATAAAAATATGAATTGCAGGTATATGAAAATAAGTTACACTAGCTTTACTTAAGTATTATTAAAAAAAAGAAACAGAAAATAATGATTAATTTCAATATCATTTAATACAGAATTATGTTGCCTTCTGTTCTCAGTAGCTTTAGTTTTAAACTCTTTGTATCTTCTTTTTATCATTAGCTCATTTACCCTTTGAGTAATCACATATTGAACAAGAATTTATTATACCCATTTAGATCATAAAGGTAGGACATAATAACTTACCTCAAGAAAATCACATTATATGTTCAGTCCAATTAATATGCTACCTTTCTATTATCTTTAAGTGGCAAACAGTTAAAGTTATGCTCTGATCATGTTTGATCATTTACATATTAAGAGATTTCCAGGAAATCAGAAAAGCACACTCAGTAACCTCAGTACTAGTCCTCATGAGACCAGAGGCATTTTTTTGTTTAGTTTGGGGGCCACAGCTAGAAAAGCTCAGGGTTCACTCTGTCTCTGTGTCCAGGTATCACTCCTGAAGGTGCTTGTGGAACCATGTTTTGGTGCAGGGAATCAAACTGGAGTAGGTTGTATATAAGGATTGTACTGTATATAATGATTGTACTATTATTTTGGCGCCAGACAAGAGATATTTATAACCCTAGTTAAAAGTGTTAAAAGTAAAGCTCAATAGGAATTCCAGTGATTCTGCTGCCATTTGTGGTAAGAGAAGGACCCATTACTTTGACCAGGAAATAAGGATTGATCAATTGATTAGTCATAACCCAATAAGGAGAATCATTGTTTTCCAGATTTTTATGCCATTAAACAGCTAATGTTGTCACTCATTAGCTTCTAGACGAAATTGTGTGTGACTGCATGATGACTGAGTTATGGTACAATAAACTGTGGCTCATAAAAGAGATTACACAATAATATGCATAAGAAATTACCTGGGCATCTTGAATTCCCCTGGTATTGGATGTCTTCCAGATATCAGGGCAACTATATCACAACTGGTAAAATCACAAGGTATGTTATTTAATGCCTGAAGAAATTTCAATGGCACACATTTTTTTCTATATAAATAATATTTACTCAGGACTATTTATGTCATTGAAACCCAGCTCCTTGTTCCTTCACAGGGTCAAGCAGCTCTATTTATCAGTTTGCTTCTTTGTTTAATTGTCATTCTTTTAGGACACAGAACATTATTAAATTCAAAACAGTTATGGGGAATCTTTCAGTTAACAGAGAAACAAGATAATTAAAATGAAAAATGCTTAAAAGTTTTTCTTTTATTTTAATCTTGATTTTTCAGAAGAAGCAAAATATTGTCCATGAAGAATAGACATATTTGTCACAGCTTAATTTGATGGTAAAGTATTGCCTTCAGTCATTGACCTTTATTTCTTTGTTTTGGGATTAAATTGTAACTATGGAGCCCGGTTGAACACGATGCCTGAGAGAAATGATTTAACCTCGTTGAAGGTAACAAACGCTGTCCTTCTCACGCCCATCAGGTATTGATGTGTTTGGTTTACAGACTCATTCATCACAGTGTTTTGAGCAGTCATCTGTCACATCAAGATGAGGCCTGCATCTCCCAAATTCCTAATTTACCTTGTTCAAATTCGAGAATTAGCAGTGAAAAGAAACCAGCAGCATATTTTTCATGGTTTTTGTTTGTTTCTTATTTTGTTTTTATTTTTGTTTTGGGCTACACCCTGCGGCGCTCAGGGGTTACTCCTGACTACACTCAGAAATCAATCTTGGCAGGTTCCAGGGACCATATGGGTTACTAGGGATCGAACTGGGGGATCTGTCCCCAGTCGATTGCATGCAAGGCAAACAGCCTCCGTGCAGTGTTATCATTGTGGCCCCTCATGTTTTTCTATTAAGGAGGCCATTTTTTAACAATTTGTAATTATGGTGTACAGAATAATCCTTCTAGTTAAGTTGTTCCTGTCCAGTGCCATGTTTTGAATTCAGAGATGAGATTTTCAAATTGTTCTTTCCCTGATTTCCAAGATTTCCCTCATGACACTGTTGTGGGTAGTTGAGAAGCAAAATTAAAATGTCACAAATTTGAGGCTGGACAGATAGCACAAGTGGTAGGGCATTTGCCTTGCATGCAGCCTACCAGGACTGACCCGGTTAGATTCTCAGCATTCAAAATGGCCCTCCAAGCTTGCCAGGAGAGATTTCTGAGCACAGAGTCAGGAGTAATCCCTGAGCATTGCTGGGTGTGACCCAAAAAACCAACCAACCAACCAGTCAATCAGTAAACTGTCCCCCCCCATGCCACAAATTTAGCTTTCAGATGCAAAGCAGAAAGATCTTCAGAAGCACTGGTGAAGTTTACTCCAGTAAAAAGCATGAGCACACCAATACCCTGATCTTGGTTGTTTAATATCACTCATCAACAAGAGGCACTAATGCTAAGAGGCACTAAGGCACTAATGCTCCTTAAAGAAGTGACTTACTTTCCTATTAAGAAGAGAACATACAAAGCTCATGTGAAATTTGAAGCAAGGGCATGTTTAAAAAAGCAAGAGTATTCTGTGATGGAAGAATTTCAAACAGACATAGGAGTCACTTAAAAGCACTCCCAATGTCTAAATCTTGAACAATTTGAGCAACAAAATAAATCAAATGGCATTAGACTATAACAAAATAGATAACTATTAGACTATATTAGTTAGAAAAAATAGAGTTATAACTCAATAACTGACTCTATTCTGATGTAAATATAATAAATAAATAATTGGAGTAAATATATGAAAACATCCCATGCAAAAAATCTCAAATAGATTATGTAGATATTCTGACTTTAAGAAAAGGATCAGGGCCCGGGAGATAGCATGGAGGTAAGGCGCTTGCCTTTCATGCAATAGGTCATCCGTTCGAATCCCGGTGCCCCATATGGTCCCCCGTGCCTGCCAGGAGCAATTTCTGAGCATGGAGTCAGGAGTAACCCCTGAGCACTGCCGGGTATGACCCAAAAACAAAACAAAACAAACAAAA
>PVKC010022292.1:0-17557 GCA_004027635.1 Crocidura indochinensis
GAGTGTGCAGAGACAGGGACAGAAGTCAGAAGATTAAGAGAGAAAAGCAGAGAAGGGGAAGAGAAGAGAAGACTAGGGGAAGAAGAAGAAAGGCACAGACAGGGAGACAGAGAGAGAAACAGAGACGGACAGGGAGGAGAGGAGAGAAAGATCCAACCAGGGAGAATTAAACTCTTTTGGCCAAACCTTTTGTCCCCCCCAACCTCTTTGTGTGAGTCATTTGTTGCGGACGATTTTTGCTAAGGCCTCCCCCACAGCTCATGGCTGAATATATCAGCCGCGGGTTTAGCAACTTTGTAGCACAACACGGGTTTAGAAACTTTGATTCCCAACAAAGATACACTGAATTTGGGAATAAAAGTTTAAAGGTACTGCCAAAATTTTGTGAAGATGTTTTATTTTTTTTGTGATGTAACTAATAAATCTCAAGGTTTTGGTAGGACTTTCAGCGTTTTCCATGCTGCTGCTGTGTCCTGCTAATGTATTCTTTAGCTCATTCAATTATGTCTAAATGAGCTCTTTCATTTCTTTGGTTAATTTGTATGAAAAGTAGAAAGTTTAGGAAAATTAATTTATAATCTTAAATGAATCAAAAAGTTTATTTTCGGGAGCCTGATTCCTGCCCTGTACTTTGCAAATAGGATACATTTTTTGTATATATATATATATATTTATTTTGATCATAGTGGCTTACATATCTTTCACATTAGTATTTTAGGTACATATTAACATTGAATCATAGGAATACCCACCACCAAATTTGTCCTCCCCCTTCCCTGTTCCCTTTCTGCAACCCATATTTCCCATAATCCCCCCCAGGCTGCTTAGAGTAGGTGGTCCCCTTTTTGTCCAGCTTACTATCAGTGATCATACATCTGTTTGGTCCTGGTGCCCTCCCTTGTTTCTCCCTCTATTTGAGAGTCTAACCTAGATAAATTGAGCTATGTGGTTCTGTTTGAGGGAGAGAAAAGCAATAAAATGGGGTAAAGATTAAGCAAAATAATAATAATAAAAAAATAAAATTAATTAATTAATTTAAAAAATATGCTGAGAGTGGGTGGAGTCCTAGTGGCTATCTGCCTCAGTTTGAGAGAGTACATGAAAAAGGTAATTGAAACACTATAACAATACAAAAATAAATGTCAAATTTGATATCCAGTGAGCCCTGCAGCAACTAAGAAAGCACCACACATTAGTCTCAGTTCTGAATTCATATCATGCCGGAGTGCAAAGAGAAGGAGAAAGATAAGGTAAAATAATATAAAAATAGAAAAGGAGACATCCACTTCAATATCTATACCAAAATAAAGACATCAAACATTCAATCAATCAAAAAATATATATGTGGAAAAATGATTATTTTGTGCTTTTTTTTTTTCCTTTTCCACCTGCATACGCACAGTAATTATTGGGGATATTATAGAGGGAATTTCCTTGCCCTAGGAGTTACAGGGTTTCTTCATCCCTGCAGTATACTGTCATGGGGTTAACTATAGACTCTTGCATGATCCTTAACTCTCTCCTCGGTGCTTTCGTGATGTATGGAATACTTCTGCTTCGTCATGGATGGTAAAATCAGTCCTCTGTATCTAGAGATCTTGGTGACTGTGCAGCTTGTAATGGAATGGAGCTTGTGATGAAGGCTTTCTTTGTGGTTCTAGCAGTTCTGTTTCTTCAGTGTCATTTTACTTCATCTTCTGTAGTTGGTGTTCTTGGTCATTATGTTGCTCCTAAGATGGAGTCGGGCAGAGTCTTTCGTTATGTTTCTGGAAGACCAGTTCATTTGAGGTTGTCTCAGTCAGACCTCTGGAATTGGATATCTTGTTTGTTGAACAGATTGTAGACTGAGAACTAGGTTAGAGCTATTTGTTGCTGTTGTTGGTCCCGGGATGCATACTGTTTAGTCCTGGTTGTAATGACCAGTCATCTGTATATAGCAATCTTGATTTTTGCACAGATCAGAGGGTAACATGTCTTCTGTTTTGTCTTATTGTTGGCTGGTGAGGAGGGATAACTTGCTCTTGGATCTAGTTGTCCCCATTTCCTCATTGTCAGGTTACCAATTTAGAGCTGGTGTAAGTTGGTGTCAGAGAAGTATTATGAATGCGCTGGAAGGACTTGGTTCCTGGGGCTGTTGTGGAGAACTCTGTCATTTTTATGTCTGAGATCCAGGAGTCAAGGCTGGATGGTCGGTGCCTAATTCCCTGCAGTCTAGGTTGGAGACATTTTTAAGACCTTTGCTCTGCTCCGTGAAGAGGCCATAAGCACCCCACCCTGGCTCCTGAAGCTACATCAGATAATATATTCTGAGGGCAAACCAGCAGAAGGAGGCTGGTTGAAGAGCATTGAAGGGCAGAGCCAGAGAAGTTCAAGGCTGTGCCAATTAAGCCTAGCACAACACTTAACAAAACACCACATTCCACACATGACAATGGGGAAACAATTCAGGCAAGCACCTGAATAAATGCATAGAGAATAAAGATGGCAGCTCTCACGACCCAAAAAGTGCCAAACACCTATTTAGCCTCTCAGATATGGAGTTTAGAGAAAAAATATGAGATGGATATTCACATAACTCAATGAAAATATAGATCAAGTAAAACAAACCACAACTAAGAATCAAGAGGGTATGCAAATAGAAATAAGAAAACTCCAAACTGAAATAACAGGACACAAAAACATGGTAGGTGAAAAGAAAACATCACTGGAATCTAAATGAACTTCTCAGAGATGAATTGCACTATCCAAACACCCAATTGTAGCAACAACCACCCTATTCAATACAATTGCATAATAGCCCTATATGTCAATAATCTCCTTAGATGTCAAGTCAATCTAGGTCAAATAAAACCCACAGTAATTTTTTCTTTAGAAAAGGAACTTCAATACATAAAATGCAGCAGACAATACTACATAATACCCTACATAGGTAGGCCTCATTACCACATTGCTTAGTACTCGAGAAGCAAAACCTATGTGTATCTTAAACTGCTCCAACCATTATCTAACACTGAAACCTTCATGTAGCAAGGGACAAACCCATCACTAATTAAATGCCTAGAAACTGGGGAAAAAACCCAACTCCAATGCACCGGACCAATTTCTTTTATTTGACCTGCTTAATTTTTTAAAATTATTTTTACTATATTTACTTATATTTCTTTTCTCTCTTATCTTTTGCTCTTTCTTCCTTTCTTTCCTAAGCTATACCTAAGCTACTTATTTATCTTATTTCAACCAATTCTTAAGAGCTCAGACCCATCCTATTAGGATTAGACTTCTAACAACACCTTAAGAATAGAACACTGGGGCCAGCGAGGTGGCACTAGAGGTAAGGTGTTTGCCTTGCAAGCGCTAGCCAAGGAAGGGCCACCATTCGATCCCCCAGCTTCCCATATGGTGACCCCAAGCCAGGGGTGATTTCTGAGAGCTTATCCAGGAGTAACCCCTGAGCATCAAACGGGTGTGGTCCCCCCAAAAAAAGAACAGAACACTAATATATGTCTTTATGTGGGCATGAGTACATAGACTGAGGACTTCTCTATGAGAGCCAAACCTAAATTGCAAACAACCCATGCTTATACTATATATAGTCCCTCCTATTTACTATCCTTGCTCCCCCTTCAGAAATTCTACTATCCCTTCACCTCCCAATCCTGATCTGATATCCCTCCTCATTAGCAATGCTCTTTACACTCAGTTCTTAATGCATTAGGTATCGAGATCAATTTCCTGCCCCAATAAGCCATCACTCATACCACACAAAAGAATACCCTCTCAACCCCACATCTTATCCCAGCAAGTAACTACAGCCAACACTCCTGCAGACTCATGCTCTGTGGCCCTTCTTCACAACCCCCTTCCCCCAATGTGGACTGTTGCTTGATACTGGATTCAGTTCCAGAAGGACCCCCAGTGCAAGAACTCTAACCAAGGCCTTCTGCTGCAAATAACTTCTCAAACTCAACAAGACCGGGATGTGTGATGAAAATGTGCCCTGGATTCCACCCCCCACAAGAATATCTCAAAAGACAATGGGAAAGTCTATATTTTCTTTATATGCTTAATACCTCTATAATACAACCTCTTAACCTGTTTATCTCCAAATGTAGTCTTCTGCATCAATTTTCCCTTAATTACTTTGATCTGTGCAAAAAGCCAATATTGCTAACTACAGAAGACTGACTGTGATAACATTGACTGGGCAGAACTTATCCTGGGAGCAGTAAGAAAGACCCTACCCTAGACTTTGACCCACGATCTGTACAACAACCAAGATCTCTAATTCCAGAGGTCTGACTGAGACAACTGCAAATGAGCAGAACTTCTGGAAACATAATAAAGGACTCTATCCTAGGCTTTTTACTAGAACCAGTGCAAAAACCAAGACCAACTACAGAAGACTGATTAAAACAACAGTGAAGGAACAGAGCTTCTAGAACTGTAAAGAAAGACTCCATCCTATGACCTGTGCAAGTACCAAGATCTCTAGTTACAGAGGCCTGATTTTATCATCCACAACTGAGCAGAAAGTTTCCAGACACCATAAAAAGACCTAGGGGAAAACAAAAGAGCATGTACAGAGCCCCTAGTTATTCCCATGACAGTATGTTTCAAGGGCAGAGAAATCCTCTATCTCTTAGACCAAGGTCATTTCCTTTCTAAACTTCCCAACATTGACTGTGCCTATGAAAAAAAAAAAAAAGAGCACACACAAAATATTTTTTTTGTTTTTGTTTGTTTTGGTTTTTGTCTTGGGATGCTCCGGGATTACTCCTGGCTCTGTGCTTAGAAATCACTTGGGAGACCACATGGGCTGCCAGGGATTAAATCTGGGTCTGTTCTGGGTTGGCTGCATGCAAGGCAAATACCCTACTGCTGTGCTATCACAAAATATTTTTTTAGTTTTGTTCTTATTTCAGGACTTTTGTTATTGTTTGATCATTGTCTTTATTGCTGTGGTGTATTTTGGTTTTTTGTTTGATTAAAAATTCTTTTTGTTCTTATTGTTGTTGCTGTTTTTTCTGTTGTTTTTTTTTTTGTTGTTGTTCTTGTTGTTTTCTTGCTTGTCTGGCTTTCTTGTATTTTTGTTATTTTTTCTTTTCTCTCTCTCTCTCTCTCTCTTTTTTTTTTTTTTTGGTTTTTGGGTCACACCCGGCAGTGCTCAGGGGTTACTCCTGGCTCCATGCTCAAATATTGCTCCTGGCAGGCACAGGGGACCATATGGGACATCGGGATTTAAACCAATGACCTTTGCATGAAAGGCAAACGCCTTACCTCCATGCTATCTCCCAGGCCCCTTTTTCTCTCTTTTTTAAATTGATATTTATAACCTCTAGATGGACTCCTCTCAGTTTTTTGTTTGCTTGATTTTTGACCCTTCTTTTCTTCTTTTTCTTTCTTTCAAACAGAACCACATAACTTGAATCATCTTCTTGTGCCTCATACATTGAAGAGGAAATAATGGATGGTACCAAGACCAAATAGACATATGAGCAATGAGTAAAAATAAAAGAAAATGATCAGACTTAAACACTAAATCCAAAGCTAACGACAACAGAATTGATACCCTATCTATAACTTGCTAGACACAGAGGGGACCATTTATTCTAGCAGCCCAGGAGGCAAAGAAGGGAGATATGGGATGCCTGCTAGGAATAGAGATGGAGGGAGGACAACACTGGTGGTAGAAATATCCCTGATCCAGTGGCATTATGTACCTAAAATATTACTGTGAAAAATTTGTAATTCAGTTTGGTCAAAATATATACTAACTCTGAATGGAGAAATGGAAGAAAGTAGCCTAGGGTATGTATATATATATATATATATATATATATATATATACATATATATTTATATATGTATATACATACACACACACATATATATGTGTGGCAATCCATCCCCAGAAAATGAATACACATCCTTTTCAATGCATATGGGTCATTTCAGGATAGACGACATGCTGGTTCATAAAAAATATCTCCATAAAATCAAGAGGATAGAAATTGTACAGATTTGGGGTCAGAGAGGTGGCGCTAGAGGTAAGATGTATGCCTTGCAAGCGCTAGCCAAGGAAGGACTGCGGTTCAATCCCCAGGGCAATTTCTGAGCACTTAGCCAGGAGTAACCCCTGAGCATCAAAGGGGTGTACCCCCACCCCCCAAAAAGAAATTGTACAGACTACCTTCTCAGATCACAAGGCTCTGAAATTAGAAGTTAACTACAAAGAGACACAGAAGAAAAACTTTTAACACCTGGAAATTATACAGCTCACCACGGAACAACCAGTAGGTCAAAAATTAAATCAAAGGGGAAATCAAAGGATTCCTGGAAACAAATGCGAATGAAGACACAAATTATCAAAATATTTGGGACACAGCAAAAGCAGTACTAAGAGGAAAACATATAGCTTTGGAAACACATATAGGAAGGAGGAAGAGTTCTACATAAATACCTTAATGACACAATACATAAAATTAGTAAATGATCAGCAAAATGAACCAAAAATAGGTAGGAAGGAAATAACTAAGCTTAGAGCAGAAATACTTGAAGTGGAAATCCAAAAAACAAACTGAAATATCGATGAAAGCAAAAGTTGGTTCTTTGAAAAAATAAAAAAATATCAATAAACCACTAGCAAATTCATCAAAAAAAAAGGAGAGATAAACTTAATAAACCAAATTAGAAGAGAAAAAGTGAAGATCACTACAGACACTACAGTGATCCAAAGAGTAATCAGAGACTACTTTGAGAAACTCTATGCCACAAAACATGAGAAGATGTAAGAAATGAATAAATTCTTGAACTCCAATAATCTTCCAAGTTTGAATCCGGATGATCTAGCATATCAAAACAGTTCCATTTCTATTGAGGAAATTAAAATGGTAATCAAAACTCTTCCCCAAAACAAAAGCTCAGTCCCAGATATATTCACTAACAAATTATTTCACACCTTTCATGAGGAACTATTACTAATCCTTTTCAGGCTCTTTCTGGAAATTGAAGAAACAGAACACTCCCAAATAGTTTTTAAGAAGCTAATACCACTCTGATACAAAAACCAGACAGAAGTGCTGCCAAGAAACAAAATTACAGACCAATATCTCTGAAGAACACAGATGCAAAGATCCTCAACAAAATCCCGACAAATAGAATTCAATGCCTCATCAAGAAGATTATACACCATGACCAAGTATGTTTCATTCCAGGATTGCAAGTATGGATTAACATGTGCAAGTCAATCAACATAACAAACCATATCAACAAAATAAAAAACAAATGTCATACAATCATATCAACAGATGCAGAGAAATACTTGATAAATACCCAATTCATGATAAAAAAATATCAACAAAATGGTAATGGAAGGAACTTTTCTTAATATAGTTAAGGCCACTTACCACAGTCCATGGCAAATATTATACTCAATAGAGATAAACTAAAAGCCGTTCCTTTAAAATTGGTACAAGGCAACAACTCAACACTCCTATTTAACATAGTACTGAAAGTACTTGCCATAGCAACTAGGAAAAAAAATATATATCAAGGGCATCCGGGTTGGAAAGGAAAAAGTCAAACTCTCACTATTTACAGATGATTTGATAATATATTTAGAAAACCTTAAAATATATACAAAAATTTCTAGAAACAATAGATTCATATAGCAAAGTGGCAGGGAGGCATACTCTACTCTTAAATAAAGACACATGCCATATTTCCAACCATGAGTGAGCTGGTCTGAAGCATGGTCATGCATGAAGTAATAAATTAAGCCACTCAGGAGAGAATCATGGAGTTGGGTGGCTTCTCACCTCTTGGTATCCCTGGGCCCATCAAATCAAACTTTATTTACTCATTCATCTTCACCTGAGAGTTGGAAGTTTGAGTGAAAGACAGGTGGACTATTATAAGTCAAAGGACTTGGTGAAAAGAAAGAGGAAGTTGGGGAATGACTTTGTTTTGGGTAAAACCAAGTTGTAAAGAAACAGATACACAAAAGAAATCCAACAACAAACAAACCAGGGATGATTTCTGTTTTGGGTAAAATCAGGTGTAAATTAACACTCTACAGTGCTCAGGGGATATTCCTGATACTGTGCTCAGGAATGACCAAGTAGTCCTCTACAGAGACCAGGTGCAGCGCCAGAGATTAGACCAGGACTGGCCATATTGCCATAAACCAGGTAAGCACCTCACCCCAATGCTACCTCTCTGACAAATACAATTTATGGAAAAATTTTATATCAGAAGAAAAAGATTATTTGTAAATTGGGTTTATAAAATTCATGTCCATGCAGACTTTCTTTAAACTATAGCATCTTGTAAAAATGGAGAGGATTGAATTGTTTCTGGTACCATAACTCTGGTTCTTTAAAGATCATGCTGTATGGTTGGAGAGATAGTTCAACGGATTGAGTGCAAGTTTTTCATCAAGAGGTCAACATTTGATCCCTGCCAACATATGGTCCCCCAGTCATAGTCAAGAACAATGCCTAACACAGAACCAGACTTAGCTCATAAAGTACCTCTGAGTGTGGTGTAAAAATCAGGGAGCCTCAGAAGACTATATTATAATGGAAGCACAACTATTTTGATTCCTCAAAGAATAGAACTGCTGCTGCCTAAATGATAAAAAAAAAAGAGCAATTGTCTATCTCAGAATTGTTTCCCAATATGTATAATTTTATCTTAGGGGAGAAGTCTTTTTAAAAAACACGGGGGGGGGGATAATTTTTTTATTTACTTTGAAAGTGTTATTTCTAATTTCTTGTTTTGTCTATACTGGAATAAATTACAAATATTCTATTGGCATTAATTCATCCTTTGAACTCAAAAGATATTTTAAAGAAGATGCAAAATATACCTCTCTCCCAAGATTTAGAGTCAAAGAATATAAAGATTTAGATAATTCTCACAAATTGGCAATTGGCCTCCAATGAAAATGCAGTTCTACCCACACATTTGTTGCAGCAGATTTTAGAATCCCAAATCTGTTGGTTACCAAGACAAATCCTGACAACATGAAGCAAGAGAAGCCAAATGGCAATAAGTTGTCCCAAGGAGAACAATAGGATAGATTTGAAAAGGAAGAAAACATGGAAATTGCTCTTTTTCTTCTTTTACCAAATAGTTTAAACAAATATCTAAGAACATGGCCTATGATGAGGCAATTCCAAAAAGAAGCTTCTGCCAGTTATGTCAGGATCCGATTTGCAGATTCCAAATGAGGCTAAAATATGAGTATAGTTTCAAAATCTACCAAAGCATAAAAATTTTATATTAACATATATATATATTGGTTTTTGGGTCACACCCGGCAGTGCTCAGGGGTTACTCCTGGCTCCATGCTCAGAAATTGCTCCTGGCAGGCACGGGGGACCATATGGGGCACCGGGATTCGAACTGATGACCTTTTGCATGAAAGGCAAATGCCTTACCTCCATGTTATCTCCCAGGCCCCTATATTAATATTTAATTTAGATTCCTGTTTGCTACTTAAGGGAATTGCTATTAGCAATTTATTTAAAAATATGGGTAATTTCAACCTTGACAGGGGTCTGTATGAATGTATTTTTCAAGCTAGTAACTTGGCAGGCTTTTGTCCACAATCATACAATTTCTTAACAGTAGATTAGACAGGGATTAGTAAAACATGAGTTCTTTAGGGGAAAATAATGGAAACAGCAGTAGGAATTATATAAATCCTATTATTCTTTGTTTTCAGAGACCTCATATTTTTATTTTTTAATCAGCAGTTTGCAGCAAACCTTTCATAAATTGGGGACTGTTACATTCAAGTGTACTTTCTGAAATGAGTCATATCACTTAAGAAATATTTAACATAACTGTCATTGTAATGATGGCTTATTTTCAGCCATTTTCTAGCCTTCTACTACTTGTATAACTCTAACTCTTAAATATAAGATAGCATACTTAACTTTCTGAGCAGAAAACATGTCATCTCTTTTACTTAGATACTTTTGAATTTCCAAACTAAATTATTAGATCCTTCCTTTATGATAGTCTTTTAGCAATAGCATTTACCTATGTGCACATTTACTAAACCAACAGTATCCAATGGAAGAAACTATGGACACTCAAAATACCCAACAAATAGGAGACTGAGACATGACTAAATCAGCAAAACTCAAAAAATGGAACTGTTAAACATTCAAAATGAACAGAACTTTAGCTTCTACTAAAGGTTCCTAGCAAGGAACAGATTTCTAGTAAGGAATTTGAGATAAATTTAATAGTTAATATTTATACAATATTTCACACTAAATCAAATACAGTTTCACCAGATCTTAATTTCTAAGTTTGACCCAGGTAAACTATGTCCAATATCACCAACAATTCTCAACATTGAGTATATCAAAAATTACCAGTAAATAGAGACTTTGGATTGCAACAAGAAAGAATTAAAACAGTATACCCCTGGAAATAAAGTCTGCAAACCAGCATGAGGTAAAAGGTTCCAAAGTTGATTTTGTAGATTCAAGACTAGGAATCTCAGATTCCAGACAGAAGCCTCTAACAACTCAAAGCTAGCCAACTAAGTTCAAGACAGGAAAACTAATTATGTTGTTGGCAACTCAAAGAAAATAGGTGGGAATAGAAAATCTGTATCAGTGGAGGAATTGAAAAAAGCAAACTTATCCATATAGAACTTTGTGAATTATTCATAAGCTCAGAAACACTTAAGATACAGATGGTAAAAATGATGGACATTGAATAGTTTCTAATGTCATACCACTGCTTCTTTAAGGACTCTTTTATACTTTATTTAAAGTAAATAAGTCACATAGTTGACAGAATTGACAAAATCCCTTTGTTTCCACATAAGTAAGAGCAACAGTTATTTAAAAAGAATGTTTAAAAAGAATACAAAAAATAAAAGGAAGAGAAGAAAGTTAAAAAAGATACAGTAGCATGCACATTTGTGAAAATTATCGTATCTCCAATGAAGTCATTAATACAATAGCAGAAGATTTAGAATACTCTTGTGGTTAGCTGTCCATTCTGTTCATTGGGATGTTCTTTTAGGGATGACAGCATTAAATAAATGAAGTTCTTCAGAAATTCAGAGCACTATTATTTTTGTTTTTGGGGGTTTTTTATTTGTTTTTTTTGGTGGGGGCACACCCATTTAACGCTTAGGGGTTACTCCTGGCTATGTGTTCAGAAATCACCCCTGACTTGGGGGACCATATGGGACACTGAGGGATTGAACCACGGTCTGTCCTAGGCTAGCACTTGCAAGGTAGAAACCTTACCTCTAGTGCCACCTCTCTGGCCCCATAAATTTAGAGCACTATTACTGATACTGCAGACTTTAGAAGCATGGTTATAGAGACCAGGCTTCCCAGAAGAATGAAGATATGAAAGGAGGGTGCCCAAACTCATTCCAAAAAGCCCTGGTGATACCAGCAAACCTGAAGTTTGGTCAGATTTGTGTCCCTGACAGGAATCATATAGTGGTGATGAGAAAAGGCCATGGAGAAAGAGGTGATTTTGAGTATGGAGGGAGCAGGTGGCTTTGGCAGGGTAGGAGCTTGCCCCCCTCTCCTCTCAAGTGGCCATTTTTCTACTGCATGACCCGTGTACTCATTATTTTTCATGGCTTAGTTTACATCTCATTCGAGAAAAAAAAAAGTGAGAATGCCAAATATGGCTAGATGTATGTCAATCCCTTTAAGAGCTTTTTAGATTCTTTTGAAGTCCTATAAAGGCTAGACAGATAATGGGTTGAGTATAGGGTTTGCATTTACATAAAAAGATATTTATCACAATTCTAGAAAATAGCAAGAAAGAGAATTTATCAAGGCTCACGAGTACAACACCTGTTTTTCTCCTTATCCCTGAATGCACGAGATACTTACTTCAGATTCCAATGCAATCCATAAGGTGTTTTTATTAAATGGTATTTAATAAATTTGGAGATGCATTTTCCTTTTCACATGAAGATTAATGAAATAGGCAATACCCCATCTACCAAGTAAAAAGGTGCTATTATCCTAATACAGTAGGTAGGAGGCAACAGCACACGTCATTTCATTCTTTATGTTTCTTTCATCTCAGTCAAAAGGCCAAGAAGTGATTCATTTCACTTTCTACATTTAAATCTCTTAACAGTATCATCAGGTTGTCCTTGACAATATCATCAGGTTGTCTCAAATGTGATATGTTTATTAAATATCTTAATTTTTAATTAAGGTCTAACTTAGAAAGGAAAGATGAAATATGTGTGGGTAGATATGAGGGTGAAGTAGGAAGGAAAATCCAGTTTACAAAATATTTTTCTGGGTGTGACCTAATCTTGCCCCTCAAAAAATTTCATCTTTTTTCCCCCCGAGGCACACCCAGTGGCACTCAGGGGTTACTCCTGGCTATGCTCTCAAAAATCGCTCCTGGCTTAGGGGACCATATAGCATGCCAGGGAATAGAATCTTGGTCCATCCTGGGTCGTTAGCAAGGCAAAGGCACTACCACTGTGCCATTGCACTGGCCTCAATTTTTAGCTGTTTTTATAAGTGCTTTTTAGATCAAACTTACACTTTGAAGTTCTAGGAAATGTTAGATGGTATATAAAACAATACTTCAACATTAAGAAAATCTGGTTTGCTATAGCAACAACTTTGATTGTGAAAATTGGGAACACAGAGAAAGATTTTGGGGTTAGACAACTTTGTATGCCTGGAGCCTGTAGTTATTCTTATGCCATGGTACTTCATAGGGAAGGTCTCCCTGTTTTTAGGCCAAAGGTTTTTCCTTTCTGTTTTCCCCATATTTTGCTGTGCCTATGCAAACAACAACTTTCACACACATAGCTTTTTTATTTTTTTAATCTCTCATCTTTAAAAAAAGAGCCTACTATACCTTCTTCTGCTATTGTATTAATGACTTTATTGGAGATACAATAATTTTCACAAATATACTTGCTACTGAACATTTTCTTTTTTCTTTTTCTTCTCTCCCATTTTATTTTTAGTTATCTTTCTATTTTTTCAACAACTTTGTTTACCCTCATCTTGAAACAAATTATTATGATCAGTTATGTCAATTATGTGCTGCATTTTCTTTAAATAAAAAAAAATTTTCAAAAAAAGAAACATGGAAAAATGGTTTGTGAACCTTGAGAATTGATTGGGTTTCATAGAACATTTCAGGGAAAGGCTAAAAGTATTTTATTGTGCACCTTCTAAATCAAAACTGAGAAAGGATATTTCATTTTAAGTAAATTCACTGTTATTTGATGTATTTTATAATATTCTGATATTTGCAGCAAATGGAGAATCTGTAGTTGACTTAGTGAGAAGTTGAAGTACATAAAGACACTTTAAAATACACACACAAAGAAACACATCCAAATTCACTATAATTACTAACTTCAGGAAAATTGAAAAGCATTCAGCAATATACTTATAGCTCACTATATATTTTCATTATATAGAGTATATATTTATATAACAAAAATGGTGTTTTCAGTATCAATTAAATAAAACAAATTTACTGTAAGATCATGGGGCATTCTTGGCCTCTTCCTTTCTTCACTGTGTAACTGTGTTTGCTAGTATACTAGGTCAATTAGATTATTGGACTTGTTCCAGCATCTCCATAGGCAAAAATCTTGCTGGGAACTGTTCAATAAGAAATTTTGGTGAAAGAGTCCCTGAGTTTAATGCTTATGTTTGAACCAGGTCACGGGGATAGTTGGATTTGTTCTTGCGGCCTTTTTATGCGCTGATAATGCCAGGTGGCATTGTTCCTTGTTTGCATGGGCACATTAAAATGGAAAATACTATACATACAAATAAGTTATTATCTAATAGAGATGGGAACACACTAATCTTGTGTGCAATGGAACCTTACAAACCCTGAACATTGACAAGATGACCTGGCACAGGCCTCACAGGTTTGGGTGTTTTCCAGTCACCCCAGAACCAGTGAAGCCATCTATGAAATATTCAACGTTGTTTATGACATCAACTGAAGCAATCCTCTACTGGGGAAGACTCTACTGCTGTTATGAGATCGATTTACTCAAAAGAGTCTTCCCTTAACACTGAGATGATTTAAATAATAACAACGACTTGCATACTGGGCAGGGCTTTCTATATTGCCTATTACTTGTGAGATGAAATTAGACGCTACTCCACACCATCTTGACTTTAATGTGGGATGTACAGATTCCAGAACCTTTAATGCAGAGGTGTAAGATCAACAACAGAGACTGTGAAAGGTATAACTGTATGGGCATTGCAGATAATGACCAGGTAGGACAAACTGGTTTGCTTGGAGCCTAGAAATGGTCTTCTGTCAGGAAACTTCAGGAGTAGGGTCTCCTTGTACTTAGGCCAAAGTTTTTTCTTTTCATGACCCCCATTCTTTGGTGGACCCATGCAAACGATAATTGCCTCACTAACATTGTTTTCACAGTGCTTCTTTGACTCCAAACCTTAAAAAGAGTTGATGGTCACTATCACTAACATGTATAAATAGCACAAATCTGAGAACAACAATCCATGTAAATTTATAAGAATTATGTCCTTGTGGTGTCTTATAAGTAATGTGCTGTATGCAGTACTGAATAGTTGCATCATGCTGATATATTTAATTTTGTGTGTATACTGTAATTATGTTAAAATGTTTTCAGAGAACTTATTGTAAAGAACAAGATATACCTTTGATGTACTATACTAAGCATTGAATGTGTTTGAGTTTAGAAGGGTAATACTTCCTTATTAAAAAAATAAAAAATATATAATAAAAAAAAGATCATGGGCATGGAAGGATGAAGAAGGTGTGGAGATGAGGATGTGTGTCTTGAGAGATAGTCACTTTACAGAGTAAAAAGTAGTAGTAAATTAAATAGTAATGTAAAAACATTATGTAAAAATATAGATTTTAAGATATGAAGATTTATTAAAAGACTTGAAAATATTGGTCTTTTTGGAATAAAAAATTGAAGAGTAGAGGCTAATCTTTTTCCTAAAAAATTTTACAAGACTAAATCATTTTTTGAATTGCGAACATTTATAACTTTAACAGAAGAAAAATTAACTTCTGGAGATATGATTCAATTGGCATACTTGAGGCTCTGATTTTTATCTCTGACATTATATATCCTTATAGCATTACTGGGTGTGATACCCACAACAATTTAAAAATCATTCTTACATGATAGTGTTATACATAATTTAGGAATTTCTAACTATTCTTAGTAAAATATTAACATCTTTACAATGGATTAATGGCTACATTATTCAAAAAAAAATAACAGTATCCTCTAAAGAACCCAAATCATAGATCACCTTCTCAATACTGCAACTCTCCTGCCCCTAAGAAAACAGACAGCAGGTCACAAGTCAAAGCTAACTCTCTCTGTTGTGGAGTTCAGTGGTATGAAGAAAATTCAGAAGGCAAAAGTCACTAGAAGTGCCTCCAGGTGGGGTCAGAGCAGTGGTGCAGCGGTAAGGGGTCTGCCTTGCATGTGCTAACCTAGCATGGACTGCAGTTCAATCCCCCCAAGTCAAGAGCGATTTCTGAGTGCATAGCCAGGAGTAACCCCTAAGCATCACCGGGTGTGACCCAAAAACAAAAGAAAAGGTAAAAGGAAAAAGAAGTGCCTCCAGGTAGTTCAGAGCTGGGGAAAAGGATAGGCAGACTAGGTAGGAACTCTACTCAACTTGGTCAAAGAAACTTTCCTAGGTCAAAGAGGTCACTTTGAAGACCCAAATCAGCTACTTAATCCCATTTTTCTACCTTCCAATGTTTTAGACATGCATTGTGACAAGATATTACCAGGTGATATTTATTCTCAAAGAAAGCTCCCATTCCTCGGTGTCTACTTATCAAATCAAAGATCAAGTGCTGGTACAAGATCAAAGGAAATTACAGTAGAACCAAAAGAAATGTTCAAGAAAGGTGACTCATGAAAGATTGACATTCAAAGATATGGCACAAACAAATCTGCCCCTTTGTCAGTGATCCAATATAGTTTATTTCTATAAGGATTCAGTCATGTCTAGCATATCTGTCAAGTTATAATTTAGGGAGAGGTTATCAGTGGTCTTCAAACTACAGCCTGCGGGCCACATATTGTATTTGTTCCCATTTTGTTTCTTCACATCAAAATAAGATGTATGCAGTATACATAGGAATTTGTTCATAATTTTTGTTTTTACTATAGTCTGGCCCTCCAATGGTCTGAGGGACAGTGAACTGGGCCCCTGTTTAAGTAGTTTGAGGACCCCTGGAATTGATCAAATCCACCCTATTGGTGACACCAGATTGCATTGGGATAACTAGACTACATACACTATAGTACAGTACTGCTTAAAGTTACAGAAACCACTTCCCATGTAAAAGACATTGAACTCTAAAAATGAAAATTTGTTCCAGAAAAAATAACTCTGGTAACTACCCATTTATTCATTCATTATTTTACCTGGTGGTCATCTAAATTCTCTAAGCAGTGAGGTTAAGCTGAATAATTAGGAAGGAAAATGACAAGTACTAGATAATCTCACTTATATATAATATATAATGAAATAAAGCAAGGAAGGAGACACTATCCAGTGAAAACAAACTCTCAGAATTGTATCACAAGGTTGAGGTTAAAATGGGGCTTTGGGGAGTAGGCTAAATAAGTTCAGTAGACCCTTGAGTGGAAGGATACTGGTGCTTAGATAGTATGCATAGTACGGTAACATTGTATCCCTAAAATATAAAAAGTTATACTTTGTAAACTAATAATACCTCAATAAAAATACAATGACAAAAAGAAAATAATGGGCTAGACAGTTATTTGGAAGGTAAGGCTTTGCACATGTCCTACACCAATGTTTTTTTGCATCCCACATGGTCCCCTGATCATCACCAGAAATGATCACTGAGTATAGTGCCAGGAAAATCCCCTGAGCATCAAGAAATGTAGACCCAAGACACCAGATACTAATTAATTTAACTTTTGAAATATGCAGATAGTGCCTAAAATATAACTAATCCAGGGCAAATATAAATAGAAAGAGCAGAAGAAGAAAACACTGAGAAAATGAGATCTCTACAACTTTGAGGTGAACTCTGGCAGGTCATGGTAATTGAAATAGTCATTAGTATTTTCTCCAATTGGTAATAGAAGGCTTACTCAACTGAAATATACAGAAAATTGCTTTCTCTTATTTCCCCCCACCAAATTAGTATTTTAAATGTCAGAACTTTTTTCCCCATCAATGTGTCTACTTGCCTGTCTGTTTTTAACCAGAGACCTAAACCATGGATGAAAATATCTTCTTGATTCACTCCAGAGGATATTTTGGTACTGAAAGAAAATCATTTTCTAAAATATAAAGAAAGGCTTTGGATCTAAGTAGTTCAGAAATTGGCTTCTTTTATTTTTTAAAATACACATTGGGTTCTTGGTTTCTAATTTCAAATTGATGGGGGTGTAGGATTTAAATGTATTTTGAAAGCCAAGCACTTGGTTCAGTTTATTCTGGTTTTGGCACCCAAGTGGTTGAAGTCCTGGCTCTGGACTTGTGTTCACTGA
>PVKC010022293.1:0-17763 GCA_004027635.1 Crocidura indochinensis
CCTATACAAAAAAAAAAAAAAAAAAGTGGGCAACACCAAACCCTGCCACCCCATTATTCCTTTTTCTGATTTTGTTTTATTTTATTTATTTGTTTGTTTGTTTGTTTTATCTATTTTTGATATTATTTTCCTTCTCTTTTTTCTTCCACCTGTTTTTTTCACTCTTGTGGATATTATTCGGTGATTTTTAAATTTCATTTGCTTTTAGTAGTTGATACCAAATTTTTCCTTCTCCTTTTCTTAACCTTCTTATATCAAACAGAATAGCACAACCTGAACGATTCAGACTCATAAATTAGGGGAGAATAGGATGTGACCAGGGCCAGTCATATGACCATGCAGTGTAAATAAAAAATGATCAGACTGGAACACTAAACAGAATAGATACCCTACCTACAACAAGCTGTTAAGTGGAGACCAGTTACACTAGTATTCTGGGGGGTAGGGCGGGAGTGGGGGAGAGTAAAGGAGGGAGATATGGGAGACATGCTGGGAACAGAACTGGAATTCTGTGTAATGAACTCAGTCACAATAAAAATTAAAAAAAATGTGATTACAAAAAAAAATAACATTTTTCTTCTTTTATAAATACAGACAACACTGCCATTTCAAGAACATTATAATTATTTAATTTTAAGCATTTTCAATCTCATATCTCTGTATGTTATAAGATTGTAAGATATAAGATTGTATGTTATAAAATGATTATTATGCTTTCAGAATAATGGTTCCCTCTTAAACTAGGAATGAGCTTCTAAAAAAGAGTAGCACACTTTCTCAAACAGCTCTGGCCCTATTCACTAGTGACATAAACACTTTGTGTATTTTATTTCTGTGTGCCAGTTTTTATCTACACACTTGACCTAAAATTTCATATTTTACTCCATGAAATTTCATGATATAAAGACTATTAAAAAAAGAGTTATTCTCTCAACTTGCCATAGATTTATGTCACTGAAGTATAGCAGGAATCAAGAGCTCAAAAATAAGCACAATGAGTTTATGAGTATAGCTTTTTAAATGCATGTCCCCCAAACAGCTTTAAAATAATAGGTACATACCAAACTCATTTTAACATTGTAAACAAACAAACAACAGTAATTTTGTAGAATCTGTTTGGGCAGTAGTGACCCAATTATCTGGTCAAAGTGCTACATGGATGCAAGAGACACGGTGAGTTAAAGTTTAACTCCCAGGAATTGTAAACCAAACCTAAAGCCACTGAACCTTTGGAGTTTGATATGATGATTAGAGCATAGCCAGAGTGACACGTTGAATTTGCCATAATCAAGAAAACCTTTTCCCGGTGGGGATCTCTGAAATCACTCAGGTATAGTCCATGTGTTTTTCTTTTTCTATTTCAACTCTGTGAAACTGTGCAGTGTGGATCAATGGGAGCGCAATGAAAATAGCTTTTATCCTATTTTGTTAGAGAATCTAATTCAAGAAATTTTCTGGTTTGTGAATAAAGCAAACTGAAAATAACAGAGTATATCCGGGATGATCATATGATTTAAGATGAGATGGCAACCATATTTCAATTGTTGATTTAATCCATTCCTGGTATTTTTCATTTAGTTTCAAGAATATGGCTAATGTTTCTGAGAAGTTTATTTAGCAATAGCCAGACAGCAGGGAGAGCTGCTATTGACTGCTTGGCCTGAAGTTAGGACCAGAGGAAATCTCTTTATGTGACTATTAAGTACTACTAAATATTATTTTATATGCGCTTTATATTCTGAGTTCTTATACTTTATCCTTTGAATTTTGATAGTGTCCTGTCCTCTCTTTTAATCTGCACAACGATAACATATATCTTGGTGTATTCTTGCTATTTCCTCTCATTTTCCTACTAACTGAAGGAATGCTGGAAGCTATTTGCTTTCTATTCTAACAAAAGAGAAAACAGAAATTGTAGTGGAAAATGACTGGCTTAGAGTATGTTAAATCTCAACCTAGATATGGCTAATTATTAGATCTTTGCTTTTGGGGATGGTTTAGGGATCTATGCTCCAGTGGATTTATTTTCACCTGATTTTTCTGTTCATTCAATCAAGATTACTCACAACTAGAATATAGATTAAAGAAATAAAGCAGTCAATACTTATACTAGGAATATATTAGATTTCAATCAGAAATCTTTTAAATTCTCAACTTGTAATACCTTTTTTCCCCATGACTATCAAGATCAAGAACAGATCGCAAATTAAACAGTTTTATTTTCTATAAGGCTATTCAGATATCTATTATATATCTCAAGAAGATAAGTAGTACAACATTACTTTAAAAAAACATATTGGCAAGGCCAGAGTGGTAGAACATTTGCCTTGCATGCGGCCAACCTAGGACTGACCAGAATTCGATCCCTAGCATCCCATATGGTCCTTCGAGTCTGCCAGGATTGATTTCTGAGCACCAGAGACAGGAGTAACCCCTGAGTACCACTGGGTGTGACCCAAAACAAGCAGACAAACAAAAACATATTGGTAAACAATGGTAACTATAATTTTAAAACATCAAATATATATATTGGTCTATTTTGTAACATCTATTGACATATATTCAATATTGGGATACAGACTGAATAAAAGAATACAATTACTTACTTTTCAAAGTTCTAAGGCATTTTCCTTCTAAAGAAAAAAGAGATGACTTTGAAAGAGCTACATTTTCTGGAATAATATTGATGTTTCCTATTTTAGATAAATTTACATTTTACTATTCATGTTTATTGTTTATCCATTGTAAAAAAAGAAAAAACTGCCAAAAATGAAATTATTTTTAATAAACATTACTGATGCTATAATAAATCTAGAATGCTAACTAGTTATTATTCTGATGCTAATCACAAATTGGCATTGTGCCATTTTAAAAATATAAATATTTTCTATATTCTACTCAGTGGGCATTGAAAAATGCGCAATGCTTCATTACACATTGAAAAATGTGTAATGCTTCTCTTCATTCAGTAAGTGGGTTAAATTGTGGTTAAATATAAGTTAAACAGATCTTGTAACTTTACTAATGTTTTGAGTTCATAGCAGTAACAAGCACTATATGGACAAGTGCACTTTTAAGTGTTTCTGTATTATTGATGTTATTCTTAGAACATTCATCTTTAGTATTTTACAAATGAGAAAACCTGTGCGCACATGAGTCACCTAAGTTTAATGTCACCCATATAACATGCTGAGTCAGATTCGTCTTAAGTTGTCTGAGTTAGTACAACAGTCCACTCATGTTTGTGCTGGCTTCATAGGTCTGGATAGCTTTTTCCTTGTAATGATCTGCTCATTCATTATGGAGAGCTAGAAGAGTAGGCAATGTTCTATTTCTTAAGATTCATTTATGACAGAACCTCTTTTAGGAACATCTATTAACATACTCAGAAATGGTATTTCTCAGAACACAGATTAAGAAAAAATAAATCATTTATACAGCCCATGACTATAATTCATAACAACCAGAATTGACTGAAACCAATACTATTGTTATAATCTTGACTAAACACATAGGAGTTTTATAGTCTAGCTGTCTCCTATCAGATTGGACCACGCATGTTCAAGAGACATTCTAATTTAATTACAGGAAGAATATTTTGTTTTTCTCTTGATAGAGATGGCTTAAAATCCTTATTTCAAAACACTTTATACTATCTGAAATAAGAAAAACTATTCATTCAACTTGTATGAATCTTGAATTTCTCAAGAACCCCATATATTAAAAAGAGATGACCTACAACATCACTTTGAAAAAGTGATCCCCATATATTAAATGGAGATCAAATCTGTAGCATACAACTAATAATAATTATAGAACATAGTAAAGCAAAATGATTTAATCCCAGTCACACATTAGAAATTCAACAAAATTTAAGGGTGATTTTTCTTCTTCCCATTTTCTAACTGTAATAAGCTCAAGAAGTGGTTCCTATGTCTTTCTAAATTTACTCATTAGTTCTTCTCTGTCAAAATGCTAATAATATAGTATAAATATTTAAAGTGGACATTAGCAATGAGAGTTTCAGTAGGGTAAAACTATCCAATTCATAAGAGAGGGAGAAAACCTATATTTTTCTTTTTGTTCTAAATACAAGCATTGTATATTATTATTATTTTAGAGACTTCTGTTCAAGAGAACTTTTGATTAAAAGCAGCCCGGGGGGCAAAGGAGGGGCGATATGGGATGCATGCTGGGAACAGAGGTGGAAGGAGGACAACATTGGTGATGGAAATGCCCCTGTTCAATGTCACTATGAACCTGAAATACTACTGTCAATGATTTGCAATCCACTTTGGTCAAAATAAGAATTATTAATAAAAAAGAGCTAAAGCCCTTCTCACTGAAACCCACAGGACACTCTGCCATGATGTATGTCCATTTCATCACATGGGCAGTTGATGTTAAAATCTATTTCAATAGCTATCTTTTAAAATAGTACCATCTCTCAGAAACCTTGGTTTTGGCCTGGGTACTATTGCACAATGACTCTCATTACCTTATGTGTCTCTAAATGACTCAATAAGTTCAAACAAGACAGTATTGATCCACAGAGGATAAACATCATTTTATCTTATTCATGGAAACAGTAACTAGGCTTCTCTAAAGTGCAGTTCTAACAATCCCACCCTGCTTACTCCCACCTACAAAAAAGCATTTGGAACAAGAGCAGCACTACTGCTGCGCAGATATTCTCTAGAAATCTAAATATCACATTCTACTTGACATAAAACTATGAAATTCAAGCATATAGAATTATCTATCACTTTATATTATCACTTTCATTTCATTTAATCTCCACTTACTAAATTTGAAATCTACTTAGAATTAATCTAATGAATTATTGTGTTGGATATATTTGCTTCATCAAAGCTTTGTGTAAAGATATTAATTGGATCTTAATACTCCAGGGCCTTGAAGTCTATAATTAGTAGATTTTAAAGATATATAAACTAAGCTTCTCTAATAGGGGGTATAAGTAAAATTTTATGTATGTAAATAGTGATAGTCATATGTAAAATGGGCCTCAACTTTGCTTATCTTCTGTTAATATTAAGAAGGAAGTAATAATAAGGATTAAGGTAACTACCTCTAATTTGCAAAGTTATCACAGCATTCTATCTGTCAATAATATGACTGAAGAATGATCATGACAATTCAACTAGATTGAAGAATTGGTTTGCAATTCTATAAAATATCACCTTTGGTACTGTAATTATTATAGAAATGTGCCAGTTAGATCTTTTTTTCAGAACTCTTTTCCTGAACATTGTCGACAATCTGTCATAACCCAGGTATTTATACTAATTAATAAAAATTGGTATCCTATGATGATAACAACTACATAGCTCTTATGGCCTAATAAATGAGCTGTCCCACGCCAGTATGTAGTTCTCTAGTACCAAATACTATCAGAAACTACATACAGTAAATCTTTTGCTTCTAGAGAAATCAGACAAGGTCACATAAGCAATAAGTAGTCAGAGAAAAAGTGCATTTTTTTAGTCTGTCACGTATCACAAATAGTCTAAATGGAACACTGACAAACGTTGAATCTTGGAATAAAACGACTCTGAGATACCTTGCTTGCCAAAGAAAATTTAAATAAGTTTCCCAAAGATCAAAGTTATTTTGTCTAGGGTACCTAAAAAGAACCCTAAAAAGCCTTGCTATTCTGACTCTCACTACATTGCACTTCTAATTCACTCGGGTTCTCTTTACTGACTTAGGGAGACTAATTAACAACACCTTATGGGTATGAGGAATATGACCTTCACACTGAGTCCTATTTTTCCTGACTATTCCTCTGTATCCCCAGTAATACGTAATCCTAGAGTCACAGACTCAAAAGACCAGAGCCTCAGTTAAAGGAGATCCATGAACTGTTTTTGAGAACCTGCCAGGCCCAAAACACAGAAGACACATGTGAGAAGCATGTACCATGAAAATAAAGGCAGTGTCTTCAAAAATAAAGTGATTGTCCTGAGTGACTTAGCTTTACAACCGAAGTTTGTTCATTTCTGAATAAGGAATAACTGCTCTCACCTAGAGAACTGCCTTGCTCCCAGGGGAAAGAATAATTGGGCTGCAAAGTCAAGGAATGCAATGGGAGTCCCATATTTAAACTGACCTGATTGGAAGTTTTAAACTGAGACCCAGATTTTTTAAAATAGCAGCTACATCAACCTCAGTCAAGCTCTTTGCTAAAATGCAAACTAGTTGGGATACAGCCTGTGAGTTAAAGGGACACTTCAAGATGTTAATGTCCAGGAATACATCAGCCAAAAAATCACATCGATTAAGTAGCCTAAGTAATATTCATAAAAATGTTACATAGAAAAAGCACATGTTTGGGGAGACCAGAGTGATAGCACAGCCAGTAGGACATTTGCCTTGCTCACAGCCTACCTGGGACCTACCCAGGTTCAATCCCTGGTATCCCATATGATCTCCAGACCCTGCCAGGAGTGACTTCTGAGTGCAGAGCCAGGAGTAAACCCGGAGTACTGTTGAGTGTGGCCCAGAAATAATAATAAAAATAAAGTACATGTTAATAGTGAAAAAAAAAGAAAAATGATTGAATGTGTAGTGTTATAGATATCCAGTAGACAGTACAAGTATTTGAGTGGCAAACATTTGATCTTTGAGGGAAAGTGTACTCATCAATAGTTTTATTTATTATTAAAGTTTCCTGAATGTCACATTTACCAGATATCAAAAAAAGAGCATCTGACCTTCATTATATAAAAGAATCAGATAGATTAACTGGTATTGCTGAAAGCATGGAATAAGAATGATATTAGATGATCTTTAGATGATTAAGAATAAAACTTCTACAATAAAGAAACACTTTACTTGCCTTTCAAAATAAGTTATATAGCCAAATATTTCCAATAATATAATCCAGTATGTCAGAATTTCAAAAAAATTCTTTTTTTTTTTTTTTTTTTTTTTTTTGGTTTTTGGGTCACACCCGGCAGTGCTCAGGGGTTACTCCTGGCTCCATGCTCAGAAATTGCTCCTGGTAGGCACAGGGACCATATGGGGCACCGGGATTCGAACCAATGACCTTTTGCATAAAAGGCAAACGCCTTACCTCCATGCTATCTCCCGGGCCCCCCCAAAATTTCTTAAAATCCAAATGTCCAACACTGGTTCATGGTGACAACATGCTATTATACGGTTAAGACGAGGCTTAAAACCCAAATTAAAGCATTAATTTAAACCCTGGCTCTATAATTTCTAGTTACAGGAACCATAACAATTTGTTTAATTTCAGTGTCTATTTCTTCTAGAAAATCATGATTATTTTGAAATATAAATGAAAAATTACATATGCTGTACATGGAAAATACGAAACAAGCATGGATAAGTTTGAGTTATTGTAACTTTAATTCTCAGTTCTTTCCTATGTGTTGATTGCACAATGCTTTACTAGAAGAAAATGGTTGTAGGAGAAAGCCATAAGGTCAACGTGTTGAAAGTGGCTTTTAGATTAGAAGTCAGATGGTTTAGAAATTAACTATTTCAACAGTGACTTATGGCACAAATTGGGGATGATTTCTTCCTGAATCTGTTGCAGCTTCTCCAAGGCAGAGATGTGCCTCTCACAAGCAGGAACTCCTAATTAAGTCAATACAGAATGATTTAGAAACCTGGGTTATTATTGAGGGAAATAAAATAGAAATTTAAATTCTTGCACCAGAATCCAAATCTCTCTTGGTCGCAAGAACAACAACAAAAAAAGTCCATCTGTACTCAAAAGCACTTACTATGATGCAGATTGTAAAACAATAAAATGATTGTTAGTAGGAGAAAAATGCAAACAAGAAATGCTATAATTTACCCCTAAATTAGTCCTCTGGACAGGAATGATGAAAGAGCCCTGGAGAAAATTTATGGTAGGAAAAGTTAAAAGGAGGAGAGAATAGAAATGCTATGGAAGGAGATTGGGATTGAGATCAGTGTCCAAATGGAGGGAAAATGAAGACTCCGAGGTGATCTCTTCAAATTATGATAGTTGACCTTTTGGAATTGATTTGTTAGTTCTTGATTGAATTCAGGATTAGTTCAAGATTTCACTTTTAACAAGTTATATTTCACTTTGGTACTTATAATGATTGATCCCATAAAGTGTTCTCTTGAGCTGCCATAGCAATTGCAAAATAGTCACTCCCTTTGTTCATGGTCTCTCACTTTGTTGTAAAAGTATATTATTTATTGTTTCAAATTTGAAGTTCCTTAAAGTAAAGTAAAACAGCCCTATTACTTTTCTTACTGCTTTTAAATCCCCATATTTTTCACAATCTTATACACAACAATGTTTGCATAACATTGTTTACTGAATACAAGACTTACCCCAAGGGACCAGAGTGATACCACAGCCTTAGGGCGTTTGCCTTGCACTTGACTGACCCAGGACAGACCTGAATTCAATCCCTGGCATTCCATATTGTACCCAGAGCCTGCCAGGAGCAATGTTTGAGCCCTTAGCCAGGAATAATCCCAGAGCTTCACAGAGTGTGGCCCAAAAACAAAAACAAAAAACAAACAAACAAAAAAGACTCACCTAAGTGGAGAGCAAGGAAGAACAAACTAAAGAAAAGCATTGAATAGGTAATAAAACAAAAGTTAATAAAACAGAAGGTTTCATGTTAATTGACAATTGATAAAAACATGTGCTGTCTGGAATTTTATTCAGACATACTAAAATATACTTTAAAGGGAGTGAGGGGGGCAGAGAGATAGCATGGAGATAGGGTGTTTTCCTTGCATGAGGGATAGTGGTTTGAATCCCAGCATCCCATATGGTCCCCTGAGTCTGTCAGGAGCAATTTCTGAGCATAGAGCCAGGAGTAACCCCTGAGCGCTGCTGGTTGTGACCCAAAAGAAATTAAATTAATATAATAACCTAGATACGGAGTTTAGATAGATAGTAATCAATGTCAGTGGGAATTAAATAAACAGCATAGTACCAAGACATGGTAACTTTTTAGAAATAAGTAATCATATGTTTATAGAGAGAAACAATGCTAAGATATATACACGAACACAAAAATATTAAAGTTTATGTCATTTTCAAGGAAATCTAAGCTGTATTTCATTGCAATGTTCTATTGCTTCAGGGGGTACTTAGTACAAAGCTTTACATAGTTGAGTTTTGAGCAAACCAGTCAAAGATAAAATAAATTCTGTTAGTAATTGGTAGTTATGATTAAAACTGAGTTTTAAATGTAAATAAATTGGTCAGACAAAACTAGATGTATGGATCAATTATAAATGAGTACATCAGTGAGGAAAAATAAGAGACATTATAAAATTGGAAGAAGAATGAAAAAATATAACACACACTGCTCATCAGGTCTCTGTAATCAACCAGACAAATAAAGGGTCACAGAAGTATTGAATAAACATCTGCTTTTAAACTGAAAAGATATCTATATTTATCCTATGATTGCCACTTTTCTCATTTACAAATCAACATATAAATTAATCATATATGCAAAGAAATACTATCATTTGACTAAGCCATTCTAGAATTTAGATATAACTCCTAGATATAATGGAGTTTGTATATTATTTTCCAAAGAAGATATAATCTGTAATCTAGAAAGATGACACACCAAAACCATTTACATATAATATCAACCAGGATATTTCAGTTAAATATAGGCAATATTCCACATAACCTTCCAGTCAGGTAATTGGGCAATTCAATACATATTGTTTTTTTGTTTTTTTTTTTTTTATAAATGCCTTACCTGCTGTACTAATACATATAGTTTTGATATTGCCTTATTCTGGTTGCTATGAGAGATAGATATTAAAAACATGGCTGGGGCCCGGGAGATAGCATGGAGGTAAGGCGTTTGCCTTTCATGCAAAAGGTCATCGGTTCGAATCCCAGTGCCCCATATGGTCCCCCGTGCCTGCCAGGAGCAATTTCTGAGCATGGAGCCAGGAGTAACCCCTGAGCACTGTTGGGTGTGACCCAAAAACAAAAACAAAAACAACAACAACAAAAAACATGGCTATGTGTTAAGGGGGTCTGGAGTCTGTGAAGTTCTGAGCTTTGCAATTGGCAAACTAAAGAATTAGATAAATGACAAATAAGAGTTCTAGCAGGAAAGCAGGCAAAATCCCTAGTAGAGCTCATGATTTTGTTCAACTCCGAAGACAAAACCCACCATCACCACGCCCAAAGAAAACTGTTTCAATCCTGACTCAACAGTAAAGCAGTTACTACTTCCTCTTACTCAGTCTTTTTGTTCTGTTCATCTCTTCAATTGAGTACTTGAGGCCTATTCATATTAAAAAGGAAAATCTTTGGAGGCCCCCAGAGAAATAGCACAGCTTTTGGGCGTTTGCCTTTTAGGCAGCCAAGATGGTGGTTTGAATCTTGGCATTTCATTTGGTTCCCCAGCCTACTGGGAACACTGTCTGAGTGCAGTCAGGAGTAACCCCTAAGCATCACCAAGTATGACCCAAAACCAATGAATTAATCAATAAATAAGTAACGTTAAAAAATAAAGAAAAGTCTTCTCAGTTATACCAATTCAAAAGTTAAACTCAGACTCACAAATTGAGAAGAAAGTGTCTCAATTGCAGAGAATTTATTGTGTGAAGTTGTGCTACTAACACTGGTAACCCAGAAACTCGTTACCTTTGAGGAGATATGTGCATTCATAACCACATATCTGTACCTGCACACATATGTGTATATTCAGACAATCCAATGGAGGAGACTGGAAATCTCCTCAGGTGGGAATTTGTAGAAAGAAGTACAGAAACCCTAAGTACACAGAAAATGGGAAGCAAAAATAAAGGACACTGGTATACCTGGGCGATTCAATGGATTTACGTGCAGAATAGTTCAAGATTTGCAGTAAAATATTGTCAGTAATTTGAGTAAATTCCACATACTGGTAGGTGCTAAATGTCAGACTGAGAGTGGACTATTTCTTTATAATTATCAGGAAAAGGTTCTAAATGATTATCTTTTAAATTATATTTTATACAACATGAGTATCATAGCGATAACAATTATGGCCTCATTATACAAAATTTTTACACCTTTACTATTACCAAGAGTACCAAGATCCTCCACCGTGTGCTTATGTCAAATCTGTTTTCCTCCCCTCACTCAATCCCATTGCTTGATAATCTCAGTATTGTAATTAAAAAACAAATAGTTTGCCACATTTAATATTGTTTATCTCTTTGGATTTTTCCTTTTATGAATGAGGACATCCAGTATGTATCTTTTTCCCTGTGTTTCACTTAACATAATGCCTTCCAACACCATAAAATTGCAACAAATTGTAAGGTTTAATTTTTTTCTTACAGCAGAATGATATTCCTCTGTGTATATATGACACAACTTCTTTATTCACCAGTTTTTGGACATTGTGTTGTTTCTATGTCCAGGCTATTGTATTAAGCACTGCCATGAACATAGACATGCCTATATCTTTTCAAGCTAATATTGCTTTCATTGGTAACTTATGCTGAGAAGTGGAATTTCTGGGTCACATTGAAACTTTGCTTTGACTTTTTTTGAAGACTACACTTTTCTATAGTGGCTGAACCAAAAGACACTCTGGAAGGAATCTTTTAAGGGAAGAAACTTAGTGATGATCTGTAGGACAGAAAAGCATATCTAGTGGACAATATGCAGTGAATGTTAATTCTATATGTTGGCAAAATTCAGATAAAGTAAAGACATGGAAAAGAGCAAGTAAATGAGGATAGAATGTAAGAGGAATAAGATACATAGAGAAATAAAATAAGAGTGGCAACTTACTAGTCTATAATGAAGAAGGATTCTGATGAATAACAGGCTGTTACATCTTGGGCTGCAGGCTTCATTGTTATCCTGAGAACTATTTACTTCTATCTGCTCTTCTCTCTTCTCAAAATCATCTTTATTTTCTGTTCTGTCCTCTCTGTAACTAACTACATTTCCTTTGCCTCCAGATAGAAAGCAATACAATTTGAATACCCTATCGATTGATTATTGAAGAAACTGAGTTGAATACAAAATAGTCAAGCCAGAAATTAGTAAGAATCTCAGCTGAGGGCCTTTGCTTGCATGCGGCTGACCTGGGACAGACCCAGGTTCAATTCCCAGCATCCTATATGGTCCCCTGAGCCTGCCAGGAGCAATTTCTGAGCACAGAGCCAGGAGTAACCTCTGAGCACCACTGGGTGTGGCCCAAAAACAAGCAAACAAAAAACAGAAACTAGTAAAATTCTGATTTTTTTTTCTGTGGAAGAGAAGAGTTAAGACCCCATGTATTAGATTTGTAGAAAAGGGGTGTCCAGAAAAATAGTATAGTGGGTAGAGTATTTGCCTTACAGCCAGCCAATCTGGGTTCTATCCGTGGCACCCCAAATGGTTCCCTGAGACTATTGGGAGTGAATCTGGAGCACAGAGCCTGGTGTAAGCTCTGAGAACAATCAGGTGTAGTCTCCAAACACACACACACACACACACACACACACACACACACACACACACACACACAAGCAAAAGACAATGAGTTAATGCAGCATTATTCACTTGCTAAAATTTAGGAGTGCTTACTTTAAAATATTAAAATCCTATTTTGACAAGACCTGCCCAAGTTAATTCTTCTTTTTCTGTCTATTCTTGTATAATTTATAGTCTCAGGATAAATTCCCGGGACTTACAGTCTCCTTGTTGATATTTAAAGGTCAATTCAAGCAAATAAATGGTGAAATGTCTTTTGAAACAGATGACATATAATATCCACTTAATGAGAATATGCTAAAAAGCAGGAGGTGTTTTAACTGGGCTATAAATTATACAACTTTGAACACATCTTTAAATGAAAATAAATGGTTCTGACTATTTGAAATTAATTTTTGCTCAGACAAAACAAAAAGGATTTCTAGATGTCAAGATTATTTTTGCAAGAATGATAATCAGAAGAATATGCTTAACTTTCTCAGGAGCTTGGTAATTTTCTATTTTCAATTGAGATTATGTCTGATTCCTGATTTTTGAATAAGCAAAAAAAGGTGCATGACTATAATGCCATGATTTGGTCCAGATGCTGTAAATGCAAACATGTGTGCATATATGTATACATATACATACAAGGACATATACAAAGAGTGAAATATAAGTTATACCTCTGCATTTTCTCTCTAACAAATTGTCACTATCATTCACAGCATTTTTCTCTAAGTTTTAATTTTTTATATCTGTTTTCACTGAAGAACAATTACCCAAGTATCTTCTGTTATCTTATTTTAGGTAACCTTATTTATTACTTAACATTTCTCTCAATATAATGACATGTTGATTGAAACATCAACAGTACTCAAGGTATCATCCTGCCCCCATACATCCTTCAAAAATAAACAGCTTCTTTAAAAAGTGTGACATCAGATAAGCTTCTCTACAACACTTACCTTGTCTTCAAAGCAGCATCTAAATTCCAATTGGAGCCAACAACTTTTCTAGACAGACATGTCTCCAAGGGAACAGATGAAAACGAAATAAAGGCAGAAATCTCAGTTCATTTAGTTTTGTGTTCCTTAGTTAAGTTTCCACTAAATGAATGTTCACCATTTATGTGGTAACATATTGTAGCTATATTTCACAAGAGTCTTTAAGTCTGCAAATGCATAAGCAGTTTGTGAGTTTTATGTCATCTTGAAAAAATTCAAGCATTTCTGGTTATACTTCCATTGGTTTGTGCAGGGGAAACTATGTAGAAGGGAAACTATGTAAATGTAAGTGTATTGCTTCAAGGCCTGAGAGATAGCATGGAGGTAGGGGGTTTGCCTTGCATACAGAAGGACAGTAGTTCTAATCCCAGCATCCCATATGGTCCCCCGAGTCTACCAGGAGCGATTTCTGAGTGTAGAGCCAGGAGTAACCCCTGAGCGCTGCCGCGTGTGACACAATAACAGTGCATTGCTGTAAAACAAAGATCAAGATTTTTCTGTCTCTCTGTCTCTGTCTTTCTGTTCCTTTCTCTTCATCCTACCCTTCAATTCTCCCTTCATCCCTTCCTCTTCCTTTCCTTTTCTCTCCCCGCTTTCTTCCCTTTCCTCTCCCCAACTAACTATACAACCCCTAGGAATATACCCCAGAAACACAAAAACTCAATACAAAAAATACCTTCTGCATATTTATATTATTTGCAGTACTCCTTAAAATAGCCAGAATCTAGAAACAACCAAGATACCCTTCAGCAGATGAATGGCTAAAGAAACTGTGGTACATATACACAATGGAATATTATGCAGCCATGAGGAGAGATGACGCCATGAAATTTTCCTATATATGACAGGTCATGGAAACTATTATGCTGAGTGAAGCATGTCAGTGGGAGAGAGATAGACACAGAATAGTCTCACTCATCTTTGGGATTTAAGAAAAATAAAAGCTAGTATTATAATAATACCCAGAGACAATAAAGATGAAGACTAGATGGACCAGTCCATGATAGGAAGCTTACCACAAAGAGTGGTGAGTACATTTAGAAAAATAACTACACTAACAATTATCATGGCAGTGGTAGTGAGTGAGATCATAGAATGCCTCTTTTGAATACAGGCAGGGGATGGGTGAAGAATAAGATGGGGGGCATTTGTGGTGGAAAAATTGTACTGGTGAAGCGGTTAGTACTTATTGTGACTGAAACCTAACCTAACTACAAACAAGTTGTAATCATTGTGTTTAAATAAAAAATTATTATTCTAATTAACTAAAGAATGAAAATATGGAAGAGAAAAAATGGAGAAAAAAGAGAATGATAACTATATGGGCATTGTAAAAAAGAAATAGATAATTATTCCTTTAAATAAAGGTATCCATTAAAATAAAAGATAAGTATATGGGCATTTTAAAAGAGAAATAAAGGGAGAGATGATCTCTCTACCAAGCTAGCTGACACAATATAACACAATATGAAGTACTCATATTTTTTGTTTTCATGGTTATCACTGAATCATATATTTTGGTCCACAGTTGAATTCCTTTATTCTGGATACCTAGAACCTAGGAAGTAAGAGATTATTGAGAAAGAACCAACATTTTAATTTAAGCATGTATATAGATGTTAACATGAACTGCAAGTAACAAGCTGTCATAGTGATATATCACATAGTCACTCACAAAAACAAAACAAAACAAACAAACAAAAAAAAACCCTACTTTCTGGCAAGGAGAACTAAATCGCTTGCCTTGATTGTGGTCAACCCAGGTTTGATTCCTGGCTCCACACATGTCCTGCAGAGTGTGATCCCCAAGAACAGAGCCATGAGTAAGTCCTGAACACTATAGGGTATAACTCTAAAACAGCAACAACAACAACAACAACAACAACAAAAATAAGCAGAGGTAACAGTTGTCATTTTTTTTTTAATTTTGTTTTTGAATTACGCCCAGCAGAGCTCAGGGGTTACTCCTGGTTCTACGCTCAGAATTCTCTCCTGGCAGGCTCAGGGGACCATATGGGATGTCGAGATTTGAACCACCGCCCTTCTGCATGCAAGGCAAATGCCCTACCTCCATGCTATCTCTCCGGCCCAGTGGTTTTCTTTTGACTACATCCCAAGGTGGTCAAATCCTAAATGTGTCAAGAAATTCATCAAACAGTCCGCTTACAACACTATCAAAAATGCCTGTTTCAACAGTTTATTTTCATTCTAACAGATTATATTACCCAGATGCCTTAGACAACTAAAAGAGGACTAAGCCCTGAGCAATGACAGATGTCTAAAAGCTAAAAGAAAAATTTTGCCAAATAAGTGAAACTAATTATATTCATATACTGCATAATAACATTTTGATGAGCAAAGAATGGACTGTACTATTTGATGGAAGTATTATATATAGATCAGTTATGTATTAACTGTATCATCTAGTATAATAATACATTTAATGATGTTTCACAATAATGAAATAACCTGATGATGCATTTCTAAGAAAGTATTTTAATCATCAATATATGCATGGCGTAGTATGTCTTTTCTGGTCATGTAAGATAATAATCAGATGGAGCATCTTCTGATGATGAAATATGTCTTATATGCTCACATAAACAATTGCTGATTTATTTCATTTTTTGTTTAAAAAAACACTTCAAGAGGTGGTACTTGAGGTAAGACCTCTGCCTTGCAAATGCTAGCCTAGGATGGACCTCGATTCAATTCTCTCAAATCCCATATGGTCCCCCCAAGCCAGGAGCGTTTACTGAGCATATATCCAGGAGTAACCCCTGAGTGTCAAACAGGTGTGGCCCAAAAAACAAACAAACAAAAAAAACAAAAAAACACTTTAAGTTGAGTATTTTTATTTTAATTTTTTTCTTAGAATGAAAATGGGCATCTAAAAAATTCAAAATATGCTGATAGAATTAATATTCCAATGTAAAGTAATTCTTTAAACTTGTGAAACTTACTATGAGAAAGTGATATTACCAACAGCTTCAAGCAAAGTTATATCTCTACAAAATACTTAGATTCTTTCCTTATCTTAATATTTGCATAAATTCATGTTGGCCACATCTTATCAATGCATGACTCATTACTAATATTTCATGATATACAGAGAAATTGAGTTTACTTGAAAAATTATTTGGTAACATGTATTGCCTTTTAAAAATAAAATGTCGCTTATAGGAATTATTGTTACCAATACTTATATTTTGGTCATGAACAAACAACAACTTTGAGACTAGTGGGATTCCTTCCATGCAAAACTCTCAGCAGATGCTAAAAGCCTGAACTTTGGGGCTGGAGCAATAGCAAAGCGGGTAGAGCATTTGATTTGCCTTGCATATGACCAACCCAGGTCAGACCCAGGTTTAATTCCCCGGCATCCCACATGGTCCCCACATCCTGCCAGAAGCATCTTCTGAACACAGAGTCAGAAGTAATCCCTGAGCACAGCGGGGTGTGGCCCCAAAACCTAAATAAATACAAGAATGTTTAAAAAAAATAAAAACAAAAGCCTGAACTTTATTTAAAAAAAAAACTGTTTTCTTGATGTAAAACTTATGTAAAAACATTTGTACAACTTACATGTTGCCCGAATGTTATGGCTAGCATACAATATGATGCAGAAGAGTATTTGGTTTCAAGCTGTTTCGAATGTTTACTGAATCCATTATCTATTTGCATACCTAGTCACTGCAAGGACAGGTACCAAAGTTTCTTACTCTCTTGGGAAATGTCACCTCACCTCTATGTGTCCAATAGTCTTTATTCCCATTATTTTTTTTCTTTTACCTTACTTTTGTTGAACCTTTTGTTTGGGGGTCACTATTGGTTTTGTGTTCAAGGAGTATTTTGTGTACAGGGCAGTTATGGAAAATGCTTAGGGACTCTCACAGTGTTAGGTCTCCTGCATGCAAAGCTCACTCCTTAACGAAGTTGTCAGTCTCTCCAAGACCAATCTAGTTTCTTTTTCTTTTTAAAATTTTGAACATTGTGATTTACAAAATTACTCATAATTGAGTTTCAGACATTCAATATTTCAGCACCAATCCCACCACCAGTGTCAACCTTCATTCAGCAATGTTCCCAGAGTCTACCCCCATGCCACTACTACCTCCATTCAATTTTCTTATCTGTTCTAACATGGAAAATCAGTGTAAAATCTAAAGTTGTAATTTTAACAACTTCACTTGCAACTCAAATTGCCTATCACAGTGAACCAATATTTAATATTTAAATAATCGGTGCTTATTTTGTTAATTTGGGGATAATAGTTTCTTTTAC
>PVKC010022294.1:0-17747 GCA_004027635.1 Crocidura indochinensis
TCCCTCTTTCTTTCTTCTTTCTTTCTTTCTTTCTTTCTTTCTTTCTTTCTTTCTTTCTTTCTTTCTTTCTTTCTTTCTTTCTTTCTTTCTTTCTTTCTTTCTTTCTTTCTTTCTTTCCTTTCTTTCTTTCTTTCTTTCTTTCTTCTTCCTTCTTTCCTTCTTCTTCCTCTTCTCCTCTTCCTCCTCCTTCTCTTCTTCCTTCCCCTCCTCTTCCTCCTCCTTCCTTCCTTCCTTTCTTCCTTCCTTCCTTTTTCCTTTTTTTCTTCCTTTTCCTGATGAGAAGGAGCAGAGAAGTGAAAATCTTAAGAGCAGCATAATTTTCCAGTCACCAAGCTCATTAAGTTAATATTTACTTAAAAAATGAATGTATTGACCAGCCCTTCCTGCTGTTTGTTTTTGGAGCATTTAACTCCTATTTAAGAGCCTCTAACTAGTTTCCATTTCCATTAGGCCATTTTTGCTTCTGAGATCCATCATCAGGGTGAGGTGAACATTTTACTTGTATTACTTGTGTACATGAGTGCATGTATATATGTTTGTTTGCTTGTTTCTTTGTTTTTGGGGTTTTTGGGCCACCCTTGGCAGTACTCAAGAATTTTATTCCTGGTGGCCTCGGGGGACTATATGGTATGCCGGTTATCAAACTTGGGTTGACTGCATGCCAGGCAATCCTAATCTGCTATACTGTTGCTCCTGTCCTAATACCTGCATTTTTTAATACCTGCATTATCTTGAAAAGGATTATTCTGTGACTACTTCTTGATATGTTAAACTCATTTTAATAACGCATTTGACACATAAGAAGACTAGAACTTTTATTAAAGTCATTACTCTGTTCAAATATTACATTAGAAAAATTTTAATTTTTACTATTTATTTTTAGACTGTTACATTTATTAACATTATAAAATAAAACCTGGACACTTTTGAAAATAAAACTACAATTGATTATAGAAAAATTACATGTTGGTCACCAGTTTACTTTTTGAAAAGTATTTTAGAAATAAAAAATAACATTAATAACAGATATAAAATGCAAATCACAAAGATTATGAAAGTATTTTTTAAAAAACAAAATTTTGAAGGGTCTTGGACATTTTGGTGGTGTGTAGGTAAGGAAGTTATGTACACCAAAACTATAAGCATCTACACTCCTGTAAACCTGTGACCCAAACTATAATAGATAAATTTTGGGGGGAAAAAGAAATTTTCTAAGGTGGTTAGGAGTAGGGGGGCCCTTGAGTCTTTGGTGAAGGGATTCTCCTAGTTGTGGTGAGTTTGGAATATTGAATTTTAGAAATACAGATTTCTAAAGCTTTATCAATCATGATGCATAAATAAACATGTTTTTAAAATTGAGAAGACTAAACTTGAACTCTAGTATGATCTCCTATTTCTGGATTAAAGAAAATAAAAATAAACTAAAATAAAGTCTAGAGGTTGGAGTGATAGTAGAGCAAGTACAAAACCTCCCTTGTATGCTGCTGATCTGGGCTTAATCCCCAGTACTCCCATATGGTCTCTGGAGTCCTGCTAGGAATTGTCTTTAAACTCAGAGCCAGGACTAGGCCCTGAGCACCACTGTATATGACCCAAAATTTGGTATATGACCAAAATTCTCCCTTTTCCCCCTTTTCTGAGGATATTCTTTTAAAGTATCATAGTTTTGTTAACATTTGTGACTTGCATTTTAAAAATTTGTCATTGATGTTATTTTGAGACATTAAAAAATAAGTGCTTGCTGACCAAGACTTTTTTCAGTGATTAAAAAGCATGTCTCTTGTGTGTCAGGCATTACCCAGCACACATATAATAAGTTTAAAAATAAATTGCTAACTAAAAATGAATATCAGTTTTTATTATTTTTCCTTTTGTAGGGTTTCATATATTTATTTTATTTATTTACTTTACAAAATTCTGTTTTTGTGTTTTTTCAGAGGGTTCTATTTCATTTTGCAGGTATATAATTGTATCATCTGAAAATGACAACTTATATACTACTTTGTAGTATTTTATGGAATGATTTTGTCATTCTTGTTTTCTTTTGATGTTTGCAAGAAATGAAAGCTGCTATTGTTGGGGGTGGGTGGGCCACACCCAGCAGCACTCAGGAATTACTTCTGGCTCTACGCTCAGAAATCGCTCATGGCAGGCTCAGGGAACCATATGGGATGCCGGGACTCTAACCACCATCCTTCTGAATGCAATGCAAACACCCTGCCTCCATGCTCTCTCTGGCTCCGAAAGCTGCTATTTTTTTTTTTTATTTGACTGCCTGCAAGCAATTTTCCCCAATACAAACATTGCTAATGACCCATTAAGAAGTTGATTATTGGGGCCTGGCGGTGGCGCTGGAGGTAAGGTGCCTGCTTTGCCTGCGCTAGCCTAGTACGCACCGCGGTTCGATCCCCAGGTTTCCCATATGGTCCCCCAAGCCAGGAGTGACTTCTGAGCTCATAGCCAGGGGTAACCACTGAGCGTCACCGGGTGTGGCCCAAAAACCAAAAAAAAAAAGTTGATTATTTCATCTTCTTTAGATATTTAGTAACCAAAGGATCCATAGCTAGATTTTTGTAGTATGGTAAGTATGGTGCTGAGGTTTTTTGTTGTTTTTATTTTTAATAATTTTTAGCAGTGTGTATGAGAGAGTCACTTATTTTTCAAATTATTGAGGAGCTAGAGCATAGCACCATGGGTATGACATGTACCATGCATGCGGCTGGCCTGGGTTCAATCCCTGGCACTCCGAATTTATCGGGAGTAATTTCTGAATGCAGAGCCAGGAGTTAATCCTGAAATACTGCTGGGTATGCCCCCCAAACAAAAAAATATTCAAAGTATTTTGAGGAACTTTTTTGAGGGGGGCCCACATCAATGCTTAGAGGTCACTCCTGGCAGAGCCTGATATCATATATGGTGTCTGTGATTGAACCAGTATCTACTACATATGAGGCAAGTGTCTTAACTCTATTTTCTCTTTCCGACCCTGATTGAGGAAATCTTAGATTTATGAACAGAAGAACTTCTTTATTATTTTCTTGCTATGTCTTTGCTCTTAAAAGACTATAAATTTTTGTGACTGGGAAGATAGCACAGCAGTAGGGCATTTGCCATGCATGCAGTTGACCCAGGACAGACCTGGCTTCGCTCTCCTGTGTACCATATGGTCCCCCGAGCTAGGAGCAATTTCAGAGCGCATAGCCAGGGGTAACTTCTGAAAGTCTATGGGTGTGATCCCCAAACGAAAAACAAACAAAAAGCTTATAAAATTTTTGTGTAACAAAATTTATAAGCACATTGGCAAGATGTTGCCAATTGTATTTTTGTTCAATCTAAAATTCTATTAATGATGTTTTACTGGACCCTCTATCACCATTTTGAGCATCCATGTGGATCTTCATTTTGGGGATTGATGAACAGGAATTTATTTAATGGTTAATGGGCTGGACATTATTCTTCAGAATTAATTTTATTTTGGAGTGATTAAAGTCATTGGTGCCTGCTGTGCTAGTCAGTCTGTATATTTAGGTGGTAAAACCTCTCTTCTGTGAGCATACTCTGCTGCAATGATGAGCCAAAGCACCAACATGCTGGTACGAGAGATAGCATAGGGTCTGTTAAGAGTTGGGACCCGGGAGATAGCATGGAGGTAAGGCATTTGCCTTTCATGCAAAAGGTCATCGGTTCGAATCCCGGTGCCCCATATGGTCCCCCGTGCCTGCCAGGAGCAATTTCTGAGCATGGAGTCAGGAGTAACCCCTGAGCACTGCCGGGTGTGACCCCCCAAAAAAAAAAGTGAATGAAAGCCTTGTATGAAAGAAGGTTCAAGGTTCAGGGATGCCCAGACTCTGCAGGGGAAGTGGTCCCAAGGAACCGGTGCCTGAGGATGCCTGGGATTTGTGGAAGCCCAATACCTGAATCAGAGACCACAAACTCTCAGGGATGCAAATGGCAATGCAGGTTTATCAAATCACAGAGCACTCTGTGTCCACCATAGATTCCTGATGCAGCAGGGTTTTCAGTCTATGGTGAGACCCCGAGCATTCAAACATACAAGTATTTAAAGGAAATCATAAGGCAATGAGCACACAATCGAATCATTTCATAGGTTACATGTAAGTGTTACAGTTTGAAATCACCAATAAAAATCTCAGGAAAAGGTGCAATTCCAGCCCCTTCATGACATCATTAATTCCAGCCCTCCTTATCCTGATGGTATTTTTTGTGATATGGGTAGGACTTCATCCTGATGGTATTCTTGTGATATGGGTAGGACCTCCTGATGGTCTTTAGATGTGTACTGATTTGGCCTGGAAGGGCCTCATGCTAGCAGGGCAAAGGTGCCCCATGTGATCAGAGTGAAGTACTGGGCTGTTGGGAGGAGGGAGTCTGGGATCCCATGTTTCTACCTCAGGCAAGCCAGTGGCAGAAGCAAGAATAGTATTAAACTAGATTTTACCCTATTTTGTACCTATTGTGCCATCTATATGTTATTCCTTTTTTAGTGACTGTGTGCAATTATTCCTCCTTAATCTTCAAAGGCCATCTGCCCTCTGCGGTAGTCAAGGCATCCCCATGTTGGAATGTGATGTTGGAATGTAAGATAGTCAGTTGGTTCCACCTCCCTCCCCTCCCTTCAAGGTGTCTCTAGGATGAAAAGCAAGATGTCCTTGCATTGGAATGTCCTTGTGATTTACAGCATGGTTCCAGGAATCAGCTGTCTTCTTGGGCCTAGTCTTTCTTACCTTGAAATTGCAGCCTATGACTAAATTTGCAATCCCATCTATTACTAAGAAATCACTATTCTTGTTAAAAACTACTTGAGAAACATTATAAAATTACTTAAGAACATACTCTGTCAAAAATATCCATTCCAACAGGGTCAAGGGATTTGCCTTGCATGCAACTGATCCCTGTTTGCTGCCTGGCACCACATATACTCCCTTGAGAATTGCCAAGGAAGTTATCTGAGCACTGAGTCAGGAATTGCTCCCTGTGCATCATTAAGTGTGATTTCTCTATCTCTCTACTTCCCCCAAACAAAGGCACAGAAAATGGAGCTTTGGAATTTGAGTCTCCTTTTCTTATCTGTAAAGGATCATAATCTCTACCAACAACAATTCATCTTTTTGGGAAGATGAATGAGATAGTGTGTATAAATCTTTTAGCACTCTACTTTCTCTGCTCCCTGCTCCCTGTTGCTCACATCATTCATCATGCTCATGGTGGTTCTGCTTGTGATATTTGTGTTGTCCTCTGTCCACATGGATCCTCAGATTCCTGGGGAATGATTGGAGAAAGTCTTGTAGTGCTTGTAAGTGAGCTAACTTTAGGCACCGCTTCATTTTAAAGTTGAGGAAATGGAGGTTGTCAAGTTGGAACAGATTAACTCCTGCCACTGTCACTTATCCCTCATCACTGTAACTTTGCTATGACAATGCAGACTGGATCTGGAAAAAAAAAGTGACCACTTACAGGGTTTGGGAGGTGAATGGGTTTTGTGTCCACCAAGTTAGTAAGGTGTTCTGTATTTGTATTTTAAAAAAACTTTTTGGACAATTTTATCAATCTTTTAGTTTAAAATCACCAGAAAAATTTACATGAAATAAATGTCATATTTATGTGGCATTATAAAATTTACCTTTTTTTCCCTTTTATTTAAACACTGTGATTATAAGTTATAAAGTTGTTCTTGACTGAGTTTCAGTTTTACAATGTAGACCACCCTTCACCCACGAACATTTCCCACCACCAGTTTTCCTGGTTTCCCTCCCATCCTTCTGGGGCAGACTACTCTCTTTAACGCCTTCCTCCCTTTCTCTCTCTTTCTTTCTCTCTCTCTCTCTACTTATTTCTCTCTGTCTCTCTTCCTTTATTTTTCTTTATAGACACTGCTTTGCACTGTTGTTAATGGAGGGGTACCATGCATATCACATTATCTCTGTCCAATACTCAGTTGTTGTCCAGAGTGATCAGTTCCAAGTATCGTTGTACTAGTGGTCCCTTTTCTGTCTTAACTGCACTCTCTACTATTTGTGGCAAGTTTCCAACCATGAACAGGTCCTCCCGGGCCTTTTCTCTAGCATATATTACTGTACTATCTTTCATTTTTCTTATGTTCCATAAATGAGTGAATTGATTCTATATTTATCCCTCTTCCTCTGTGGGAGCATTCTTTTTTTCAGAACACAACTGGAGTGCTTGTGGCTTACTCCTGACTGTACTGAGGATCATTCCTGCCAGGGCTTGGAGGATTATATGGAATACTGCGGATTGAACCTGGGTCAACTGTACACAAGACTAACGTCCTACTCATTGTACTATCTCTCCAGTTATTGCTGTACTATCTATCCCCTAACCAGTGCTTTATAAGAATTAGTGTCTGTTATGTAATCTTTATTTTAGGGGGTAGCCTCCCAAGTTGTACACATGAGGCCCTGGGGACCTTATTGGTGATTCTTGCTCAACCAGGCTGGTGGTTCAATACAAAGATTTAAGGATTTGATGCTGCCAGGAATACGTGGATCCACCTTGGCGATGCTTGGGGACCTCCAGGACTGCACTCAGTAATGTACAGGGACCCTGGGATGCTAGAATCAAAATCAGATCACATGCATGCTAGGCATGTAAACTAACTGCTGTACTGACTCCCAACCCCCATATACATTCTATCTGCAGTAGGTATTGCCAGAAAGATCATGATTTTTTATTAGTTTTGGGGGCACACCTGGTAGTGATCAAAGCTTATTCCTGGATCTACACCCAGGAATCAATTCTGATGGGATTTTGGAGCTATTGAACTCAGGTTGGTCTCCTGCAATGCCTTCTCAAAATCTCTTTTATATTTGGGATAAAAATGAAATATGACTAGGGAACAACAAATAGTCAGTCATTAGAACTGAAGAATTTTTCTATAGTATCGAGCTATACATGGGATATATATATGTATATATATATGTATGTATATATACATATATATATATATATATATATATATATATATATATATATATATATATATATATATATATATATATATATAGGATGGGGAGTGGGAAGGGTCATCTTGGTGAAAAATGGCTTTCTGCTGATTGGTGTGGGAATGGAGGGTATATGTATGAAAAGTATAATAAAAGTATTGTAAAGCTCTAGACTTCAATAAAAATTTTTTTAAAAGGGAATTTAGGTAGCCAACAAAAGAACACTGGGCTAATGAAGTGGTAGAACTGGTGGTGACCTAGACAGCCCCCTTGCCAGCAGCTAAGGGAGTAGCTGGGAGGTACCTCCTGGATTGTTGGCCTTTGAAAAGGAGATTTGAAAGTTTTCTGCATTTAAATGAGGATTGAGTTACATTTCCTGTTGAATTGTGTGACTTTTAAGTTGTACATTAATGCTAAGAGTGTATTAAGAGTAGCCCTTGGCTGTGGGACTAATTGAGAAAGAAAATGAAAGTGCTGCAAATAAATTGATTTTCCTACTTAGAGTAGGTGCTTACTCCAGTTCTATCAATCCTATGGCATTTGCCTCAAGGATTCTGTGTGAACTAATTAAAAAGTACAGGCCAGATGTTGTTTACTGTCAATAACTTTTAGTGCTCACATATTCTGCCCCTATTGCTTGTTAGGAGTAAAGGGTTTGAAATAATCTGTGCACACTTCTTAAAAACATAAATTTGACTGTTCTTGGTGTTTTGGTGGTTTTATTTATTTATTTTTTTAATTTAGTCTCTTCTATAGATTATGGTTTGTCTGGCTTTACCTTGTTTAACACTATCTACTAGCCAAACTTTCTGTTTATGACTGAAACGACAGTGCCATTCCTAAGGTATCTTCAGCTATTAGTGGGGCAAATACAAACTGTGGTCCGTGGACATATGGATCACAAAGGTCCCAGGAGGTTTAATCAGTTTGTGTCTTTTCCCTCCTTTTCCCCAAAATACATGCAACTTAAACACTGGAGATTGCACAATAAAATGGAATTTTTATCTAGGGTTGTTCCTTCTCTGGGTGGGGAATAGAGGTATGAGAAAATGGATTCAGAGATATATTATCCTTACCAGAAGCATCCTCAGCTGACTACTTTGAGTGTATTTTTACTAAACGCTCTTCCTGTCATTCTGGGTAGTTTATATTTTTTATTTATTTACTTTTGTATAAGGAAATTCCTTATTTATTATCTTCTCTTAGATCAGCATTTCTACTCTGGAACTTTTACATAAATAGTATTGTCTGTGACCATGTTTTTATTTTCTCTTTTTTTCTTTTTTTAAAGCATTCTGTGTTTTTGTCCCATCTGTACTTTAAAAATTCTATTTATGATTATTGCATAATGAATATTCATAGCTTCCATTATTAGTGTTTGCCATTTGTTAATTCACTGACTGCCTTGTCTTATCATTTTAAATCATGTTTCTATTAACATTTTTGATTCATCTTTCTTTGTCTTAAAAAATCTTGCATTCTTTCTATAGTTGGTAATCATCTGCTTTTCCTCACTGCATGGTGCTAGATCAAATGACTTAAAAAGGATTTTTGTTGTGGAATTCTACCTTCTGAGGGGTATGGTCTGGCCTACTGAATACTAGTAATTAGTCTTTTTTTATTATGAGAGAGACAGCTGTTCCTCTAGTTAATTTAGAAGATTTTTAGCTATTTAGCTCCTCTATTTATTTATTTATTTATTTTTGGGGAGGTTTATATCTGGTCAGTGCAGGGGCTACTTCTGGCTTTATGCCTCTGTACCCCCAGCATCACATCCCCTGTTTTTTGGTATAAGGGATCAGATCTAGTTCTCTTCTTGCAAAGCTTATATTTGTCCTGCTGAACTCATCCAGTTTTTACTCCTCTCTTTCAAGGGCTGTTTTCCAAATGTACATTTCTTTGGCATATTATTGGGATCCTGGCAGTTTCTGGGATATGGGGATGCTCATAGCATATAATAATAATAATAATAATAATAATAATAATAATAATAATAATAATAAAATTTTTTTCTGAACATTAGATTTTTATGGTATTGGTTGTATTCTTAAGTTCTTTTCCACTTATTAAAAAAGAGTAGCAACTAGCTAAGTTTTGTGGATGTTAATTTTTTAGTGCTTTTACGGTAACATTTCTACCATTTAATCTAGACCAAAAATAACTAGCTGCTCAGGCTTTCCTGGAGCAGTGGTTTCAACCACCAAGAATTAATCTCTGCCACTTGCAGAAGTTATCTGTAGTCTAGACAAAATTACTGCTGTTTAACACTTTATGACATTTAAAAGTAAGACACCAAATACTATCATAATTAATTATTTTAATTTATGCCTTATGCAGAAAACTATAATATAGTTTTTCCAATTTTCACTGGTTTGCAGGAATAAAGAGGTTTGGAAACTGCTGGCCAGAACTTTCTCTGCCTTTCATAGTGAATGATTGAGGTGACAGTGGCCCTGGTGACAGCTTGGTTATAGCATGCCCTTTGTTTAAATTGCTGTCTCATTATTGTTTAGGAAGATAGCTCTAACCCTAAGGTCCAGTGGTGGCTTAGGAAGTAGAGGGAGAAACTGAAGTCTTCTTGATGGTGCCCTTCAGAGGCATGGGGGATCCCGTCTCCAACTCCCATAGAATAGATTGCATATTGACTGCAAGTCCTAGAACAGGAGATCTCAGACTTTTTAAACAGCGGGCCAGGTCACTGTCCCTCAGACCTTTGTAAGGCTGGACTAAAGTTTAAAGAAAACTGTGAACAATAGGGACCCACAGGCTTTAGTTTGAGGACCTCTGCCTGAGATTGAGAGGAAGAATCCAGAGACAGAGAGGAAGGGATTTGGAGAGTGCAGTGCACATTCTAGACATGTTCATGGTGGGTCGTGCTTAGCAGGACTGGCAGGAGTGCAGAAACACATAGTGGGGCAACAAATGTCCTCAACTGATTGCATGTGGCCCGTGGTCTGTAGTTTGAAGACCATTGTCCTACAGCTTTAGAATTCTCAAAACAAGGGCTTATGTAAGGAAGGTTGCTAATGAATATTTTATTTTTCTTTCCTTATTTCCTTTTTCTGTAAGAGTGGGATTCCCATGTAATACTGAACTATCTGGGTGCCCCTTCTTGTGACTCTTGGCTTAGGGATCATGGAGGGTCCAAGGCTGGTCTTGAAGTGCTGAGAATTTCCTTTACTACTAAATATATATGGTGCCAAGTACATTACTAAGCTGAGCTCAATTAAAAGAGGAAGCCTCAGTTTTCTCTTACTAACTGCTGTGAGCAGTTCCATTTTTGACCGTCTTTCATATTTATTTATTTATTTATTTATTATTTTACTTCTTTTTTGTTTTTTGTTTTTTGACCAGACTTGTTGGTACTCAGGGATTACTCCTGGGTCTGTGCTCAGGGATCATTTCCCGTGGTGCTTAGGGGACCATGTGGGATACTGGGGATTGAACCAAGGTTGGCTATGTGGAAAGCAAATGCCCTACCAGCTGTGTAATTGCTTTGACCCTTCCTATATTTTTAATATTCCTGAGATTTCCTGGGGTTTTTCTAACCGTTTTCCAATAGGTTTGCAAAACAGGTAGCAAAATCAACTCTTTCCTCTTCCAGCTACTTATAACTATCCAGAAGGTACTCAGGCCTGGTGAAAGATTCTGTCTTTGAGGGTGTCAGGATGGAATATTTGCCTGTTTTTATGAATGCTCTTTAAGGAATTGAGTCTGGCATGAGGTAGCATCCCCATCTGTAGAAAGGAGATGCCTAAATAGGGTCCCTATTTACTATCCAACGGGGGCTGGATGGGAGCATCCCCTCTTCCACATACATTCCAAACCTTACAGCACAGGTTCTAACAGACTTGTAAGACTTGGCTGCCCTTCTGATGAGGTGTGTCCCTCCATAGTGTACAGTGTCTAAACAAGGCCATACTAGTGCCAGGAAACTTAGTAACAAAATGTATCCAGGAAAGAATACACTGCACTTAGCCACAGGGGTTGAACCCTGTCGAGAAGCCCGAAATGACCCACTCTGGCTGGGCAGAGCTTTGGGTGCAGAAGATATCAGCTCTGGGTCTCACAATGATATAAATGGTCTCTGTGCCAAGAGGGTGACTTTGTTATACAGATAGGAGAGAAGTGCCCCGATGCTCTGATCAAAAAGATTTATGAATTGCCTCAGAACTTTTGAACAAGGTTGATGAGAGTGGCTCACTGGCCCTGGCAGCTCATATATGACCCATGATTGTGCTGACCTTGCAGCCTCTACTGCCTTCTTCATGCTTCATGCTGTGGTCCCTTGTGGCACAAGATGCCACATGTAAGCTGAATTGCCACAGAGTTCAGGAGCACTGGCCTCTAGGCCATTCCCAGGGAAACAAAAGTCTCCCTAAAGGTTAGTTTTAAGGAGATTGCCATAGGAGCCTGCAGAGAGAAGAGTCAAGAAGTAGAATACCTGTGGGTGATCAGAAGATAGAGACACTGAGAAAAGGCATCTCAGGTTGCATTTTAGAGGGCTAGATGTGAACCTCTAATCCGAGGTGGGGCCTTTGCATTCCTCTTAGGACAAAAGGAAGAGTAAGTAGAGGCAGCCCTTTGGGGTTGCAAGAAAAGAACTTGCCTCCTTTAACAGGGACACTCTACTGTCCAGGGAAATGTTAGGGTCACAGAAAAGGGAAGCCAGGCAGACTTTCATCCACTTTAAGATGCAGTGCTAGTCACCTTTTTTTGTTTGTTTGTTTGTTTTTGTTTTGTTTCTGGGCAACGCCAGGTGAGGCTGAGGGTGTCACTCTTCGTTATGCGCTCAGAAATCTTTCCTGGCTTAGGGGACCATATGAACACCAGGGATTGAACCTAGGTCCGTCCTGGGTCAGCCGTGTGCAAGGCAAACACCCTACCACTGTACTATCACTCCTGCCCCTAATCACCTTCTAACTGGGTGGTGAATGTCTATTTTCTCCGATAGGGCAATAGGACTAGATGCCCAGAAAGCAATGTAACAGGTAACAGAAACCTGAGTTTGCTAACACTTACCACTCTTCTACTGTATGAGTGATCCTGGGTGAGCCCAGAAATGATGCAGGAGAGTGACAGTGTGTCTCTGTGGTTGTCCATGTGTCTAGGCTGCCCACTATTTTGAAAAATGAAAATAGTGAGTCATAAGGATGCTCAAAATTCAAGTTAGAAGTTAGAAAATTTGGAGGCTGGAGTGATAGTGCAGCAGTAGGTAGGGTGTTTCCCTTGCACGTGCTAACCCAGGACGGATCACAGTTCAATCCCAGCATCATCCTATATGGTTCCCCAAGCCAGTAGTGATTTCTGAGTGCATAACAGGAGTAACCCTTAGGTGTCACTGGGTGTGGCCCACCCCTCAATAAAAAATATAAAATTTTATTGGAAAGTAAAGGAGGAGGGGGTCAGAGAGATAGCATGGAGGTAGGATGTTTGCTTTGCATGCAGAAGGACGGTGGTTCGAATCTTGGCATCCTATTTGATTCCCCGAGCCTGCCAGGAGTGTTTTCTGAGCACAGCTGGGTGTGACCCAAAAACCAAAAACCAAAAAGAAAAAAAGAGAAAAGTAAAGAAAAGAAAAAGAAAAAGAAGAAGAAAGTAAATGAAGAGAAAGAAGGAACTCACAATGTGGGTAGGATCTTAGCATAGGACATATGGCTAATTTTGCCAGTTTCTGTGCAGACCTTAAAAGGCTCTTTGCATTCCTTATCAATTGATAAAAATGTTACAAAGAATGCAAGAATCTTACCAGATGTCTGACTGGTCTGAGTCCTTTGGGTTTGACAATTTGCTTTAAGCATTGCCTATTATCTTCTTAGTCTCTCAGTGAGTCTAAGCTCTGAGGCAGAATTCTATGGTCTTGGGAATTGTTTATCAGAAAGGGCCCAGGAATTTTCAGTTACATTAAAAATTTAGGATTGGGGGGTAAAATATAACTATTCACAGCAGCTGGCAAGGGGAAACTGAGGTTTCCTCTTTTGCCACCCATACATGTGCTTTAAGGCTGCACTGTCTCTGTAGCGTCTCTGGCTGAATGTTTTGATCCTTTTTCTTAGAGGATGAAATTGTGCTCAGAAAAGGCAAGCTGAGCTATTCCTTCTTATCCCATTGTTCTGCTTCATCAGTGAAAGTCAGAATTTATGGACATTGCCCAAAACCACATTTGGGGGTATGTGTAGTCAAAAAAATCCTAGTAGTTTGGTTTTTAAAATGATTGCTATTTCATCAGTATTGCAACATGAGTGACAAATAATGAGTCACCCACTAAGTTGTCTATTCAGACAAATGCATTTTATTTCCTCTATTCTGGGTCAGGATTATGGAATGACTAATTTAGACAATTGTGAAGAACTGTAAACCTTCATGCAAGCATGAAGTCTTTATATTTGTATGTAAGTCATATTTTGTGTTGTTTGAATGTCTCAGGAACCACTAGCTTAAACTATGATTAAAGACTATTTGTAGTTTGGGTAAGAGGAAAGAGAAGAGCAGTAGTTTATAAGCATCCCCTTGAGAATAAGGAGAAGATAAAATACTTCTGACAGCTTTGCACACTGGGGCAAAGGTTTGGTGAAAACAGGAAGTTGCTTATGAGAAGAATTTAGCATTAGATATGGGTGTCAGTCTATAGGCCATCATTTTCTCTCCGTGTTAAGACTAGCCTCTTAATGATGCTGTACCCCAAGGTCTTTACTTGAGAGTGAAGACTAAGACTGGCTCTGGACTGGATGAGAAATCAGGGCCCATATCCAGAGACAATAGAGATGAGGATTAGGAGGACCAGTTCATGGTAGAAAGCTTGTCATTAAGAACAGAGAGTGCAGTTAGAATTGAGAAGGGTCTACTATAAAAGGGACATGCATGGCAACTTTTCATTAATAGTAGTACAAACCACAGTGTCAAAAAAGAAGAGAGAGAGAAGAGAGAGGTGAAAGAAGAGAGAGAGAGCTAGAATGCTTGAGAAGGAAGGGTGGAAGGAAGAGGCATCAGGGAAGATGATAAGGAAACTGTTGATATTGGTGGCAGGAAATGTGTACTGGTGAAGGTTGTTGCATATTGTATGGCTGTAACCCAATCATGAACAATTTCATCTGTGAAAGCAAAAACCTGTATTATGAACAACCTGGTAATCATGGTGTTTAAATTAAAAGTAAAGAAAAAGAAATCAGGGCCTCAGAGTAGACGAATATGCCAGAAACCAATAATCCTGTTTCAGCCTTTGTGGCTTGTGTAAGACTTCATCTCTCCATGCATCTCCAGCAAAAGGATAATAAAATACCTACCTCAAAGGATTTCTAGGATCCCAAGAGTCTTAACCAATATAAAACCCTTGGAACAGTGAATGACTTCCTGTACATTTCCAATGAAAAGTTATTTTGTTTTATAAAGTGAAGTAAAGTAGCGAGATATCTGTGCCTATATTAAGCTCTCCAGATGTTTCTTTCTCTTTTATATAGCTTAAAAAATCAGTATACATCTGTTAAGGTTAAGCCCAAAGTAAGGAGTTATATAAAATCACTGGAACATCATGTTTTAACATTCAAATCAGATTTTATTTATATAATTATTGGCCTCTTACACCTCGAACATTGAAAAACAATAGTGATTTTTTTTTGATACGTTGAATCACTTAAAATACTGTGTTATATCATGTCTAGGAAATTCATTTCAAGCCTTTTGAAGAGAGAAAGGCTTTGTGATAACAGCCAGCTGCTCAGACATTCCCACCCTCCTCACCCATCCCCCAGCAGGCTGCAGAAGCAGCAGTGTTGGCAGAAATCCAGATTTCCTAAGTGATGGGATTGTTCCTGGGGCCAGGAATGAGAGGAATCTGACCAGTTTGGATATGGCTTCAGCCACTTTCCTTGCTGCATATTCATACTCTCTAAAGGAAATGACCAAACCCCATTTCCCAGTGTTGGGGATAGTGCTTTAACACTGTGTGTGTGTGTGTGTGTGTGTGTGTGTGTGTGTGTGTATTTTACTCTTTTTGAAAAAGAAAAAAAGTCTTAAATTTACTTTATAACCCCAGGAAAAATTTTCTGCTCCCCCTATTTTTTGTGCTTCTAGAAGAACTGTTTTTCATCTCAATTTGTATTGTGTGCGTGTGTGTGTCACATCCTGCAGTGTTCAGGAGTTAATCCTGGCTCTGCACTCAGAAATTATGTCTGGTTCTGCTCAGGGGACCAGATGGATGGTGGGCATTGAACCTGGCTTGGCTGCATGCAAGGCAAGCTGTACCATCTCTTTGGTCCCTTAATTTTCAACTGTATTCTAAAGTGGGTGCATTTTAATTTATAGTTGCATCTTCACAAATCTATAGGATCAGATTTTGGTTGTGTTTTCTATGTGCTCTTCCTTTTTTTTTTTTTTGATCAGAGGCAGTACTGAGATTGTGGTTTTCCCTTCCCCATTTTATGAAGGGGTGGGGTGGCTTAGTTATTTGAATGGCATTGGCCAGGAAATCATTGGCTATTGTCAGTAGAATTTGTTTATTTTTTTCCACTCTTCTGCATTCCTAGACTCTGAGAGAAAGAATCTCTACTGTGATTGAACTTAAGTTTGTCTCAACTACTCCCTGGCTTGCTCTACTTTTTATTAAATACTTGATGCTTAGGACCTGCTTGTAGACATTTCAGAAGTTCTCTTGCTCAGCTGAAGTTGAAAAAGGTCTTTATTTCCTTTTATTTGGTTACTCCCTAAACATATATTTTCTGCACTCATTTTCAAAGATTTACCCACAAACTTTTTTGTTGTTTTGGGGACACTCTCATTAGTACTCAAGAGTCGAACCAGAAAATTGAACCCAGATCTCATGTATGCAAAGCGTAAACTTTTGAGCTTTGAGCTCTATCTAGCCCCAGCTTCCTGAAATGTGCATTAAATATATTAAGATTGATGTATGTTTTATTCTAGTATATTTCCACATTATTGCTGTTTAATATACTTCTAATGTATATTATTTATATTATTATATAATATAGTTATATAATATAATTAATATAATATAATTATATTAATATAATATTAATATATTTATTATTATATTAAAGACACACAATGAAATCTACCTGTATTGACTATTCCTGAAATGTCTGCAAGCAGGTCCTAAGAAGCATCAAGTATTTAATAAAAAGAAGAGCAAGTTAATGAGTAGTTGAGACAACTTTTCATTGAAAAGTAAAGGAAATAGGTGGCTTTAGTTTTAGTCTATGTTACTTAATTCAGAATACCAATGTACTGTTACTTGGAAATATAATCAACATGAAGTCTATTGAGATATTTTGTAATTTTTTTCTTTGTGTAGCAAGTTTTCAAAATCCTCCTATATGTGTTTGAATTAGAGCACTTAGCAGTTTGGACTAGTTACATTTCTGGTGGTCAGTGACCCTAGATGATATTGGCTACCTTATGTTCAGGGCCACGTTTATATTACAACTTTTCTTTATGGGAGACATTGCACTGTGATGCCAATCGTTTTTCCCATAAGACTGGCCTGAAAAAGAGGCATGAGTCTGTGTGTCATGTCTTTGTACATAATTAACATGCACCTAGAGAGATTTCCTTTGTTAGAAAAACTGATAGTGGGATAAAATATCTTAAAACATGAAATCATATGTAACATGTGTCAGGTTACTTAAATAGCTGTCTGACTGATGAGCTGCTAGTAAAACAAATGTTTTGTCTCTGGCAGGATTTAACCCTTAGAACAGTACTCAGAGTTTAGCCTGTTCCCACAGTGCATTATCTCACACAGAAGCTAGGAAGTCAGTTTTATGCTACTGAAGTGTACGGTGGAGCTCTGAATGCTATTTGTCATGGACTCTTGATTATTTCTCCTCCCTCTCCTCATGACCTTATCAAGGTAATAAAGTTTAAGCGGTGAATGATGATTAATCTTCAGGATGCCAGCTTATCAGCTTTATGGCTCATTTTTTCTACACATGCACCTAAATGATTGTCTTTAAGAAAATGACTATAAGTTTTAAAGATTATTACTGAATCTTAAAAATTAAATTCAATAATTAATTTTGGTGTTTGAAGAGATCTGGCTGTTCTGGGAACTATGCCTGGCACTGTTTGAGATCATACAGAGGTTGTTCAAATGCAAGGCAAAATTCTCTTGATACATTGTGGTACTGGATCTCAAATGTTGGTGGTTCCAGTGGATTTTCAGTTGTGAAAGTGTGTGTGTGTGGTACATCTGTCATGCTTCTCAAATTTTACTATGAGTGTGGATCACCTGGGGACTTTGTTAAAATTAGATTTTGATGTAGTCTGTTTGAGGTAGAGCCTCTGACTTTGTTTACATTAAAATATTTAATGATAGAGATGCTGCTATCCTACATATCATATTGGAAACAGAAAATATCTTCATTTTATTTATTTATTTATTTATTTATTTATTTATTTATTGGCTTTGTTTGGGTCTATTCCTGGTGGGACTACACACAGTTACATATATTGAAGACAGTAAAATTCAGTCCTCTTTATTTTGCATTTATAGTAGCATTATCTTTTTCTTTCTTTCTTTTTTTTTTTTTGAGTTTTACTTTATCACTGTGGGTGATACAGGTCTGATGGCACATGGGCCACTGGGCCCTGAGCTATCTCAAAGCCACTGTTAAAAATTTCTTGAAGTACTTTCTGTTGCTTTGCATGAGTCTCTCTTTGTCTTCATACTGAATCCCAGTATGAGAATCCTAGTCTCTCACACATATGAGTGACATGCACCACTACTGTGCCACATCTCTGGCCCACTTTGTA
>PVKC010022295.1:0-17747 GCA_004027635.1 Crocidura indochinensis
ATACTAAAAAATTTGTCCCTAAAAGACAAATGAGGGGGCAGAGAGGTAATATAGTATGTAGGTCATTTGCTTGCACGCAGCTGATCTAGGTTTGATACCAGGCTAACCCTGAACCTTGCCAGGAGTGATCCCTGAGTGCAGTCAGAAGTAAAACCCTGAGCACAGCTGGTGTAGACCACTAGTAAAACTAAAACAAACAAACAAGGCTACTGACTAGGCTGGAGAGGTAGAACAGGGACTAAGGTGCTTGTCTTGCTGTGTGGGACTTGGTTTCAACCCTCAGCTCCATGTACAAAACGAACTGTTGGACATTACAACAGAAGTTTGAACTTTGTCAGTGTAATAAAAGGATTCCTTACTTTTCACATTTGATTGAATGTTGGTGAGTATGTTGGTGACGTTCAAGATCTTCTGTGAGACCGGAGCGGTGGTGCTAGATGTAAGGTGTCTACCTTGCAAGTGCTAGCCTAGGATGGAAACTAGCCTAGGTTCCATCCACCTGCATTCCATATGATCACCCAAGTCAGGACGATTCATAAACATATAGCCAGGAGTAGCCCCTGTGCATCACCGGGAGTGGCCCAGAACCCTCCCCCGAAAAAATGATTTTTTATTTCAAACTGTTAAAAGTAATATTTCACTGCAATGTTTAAATTTAAGAACTTTTTTTAAGACTTCAATTGCCACTCATATTACTGATCCTTTATTTAAATAGTTTTTCTTCTCCATGGTAGGATCTAGATTGATATTGACTAATTCTTGTTTGATGAATGTCAGTGTATTATGTTTCAATGTGTGCATTTTCTTGTCTTCTCTAAGTACCTCTATACTAATGAGTCTTTAATTCTGGCAATTTCCTTTTAATTACATATATATTATATATATATGCCACACCTGGTGACACTTATGTGTTATTCCTGGATATGCAGTCAGAATTGCCCCTGGTTTTGGACCATATGGGACTCCAGGGGATCAAACCATGGCCCATCCTAGCTAGATCAGCCCCGTGCAAGGCAAACACCTTACCGCTGCACTACTGCTCCAGCCCTTTTCCTTTTAATTTTCTCATAATTTTCTCTTTTCAATGACTCCCCATCCTGAAACTTACAGTGGCAGATAATGAACATTATTTATTATAATTTACTATTAAAGTTGTAAATATTTTAGAAAAATTCTGGCTTTTTGATCAAGCTCTGCTTAAACTTCTTAGAAGAAACTTTACAGGACTTGAGGAAGTAGAAAAACATATCAAAATAGTACCAGATTGGGGCCCGGGAGATAGCATGGAGGTAAGGTGTTTGCCTTTCATGCAAAAGGTCATCAGTTCGAATCCCAGTGCCCCGTGCCTGCCAGGAGCAATTTCTGAGCATGGAGCCAGGAGTAACCCCTGAGCACTGCCGGGTGTGACCCCCCCAAAAAAATAGTACCAGATTAAAAACTGCTAGCAAAAAATAGTTTATACTGAAAAACTATTTTATATATTTCAGATCTAAAAAAAAGATCTCTTTATCAAAAACTGTGGCAAAAGAAAAATGAAAACAGTTCACCACCATTAGGTGTTTCCCCTAATGTGAAAACACTCTTTAATAAAAGCAAACAAAAAACTAAAGTTCACAAATGATTCAATAAGTCAATTCTATTTTATTAAAAATGTCTACAGTTAGAAAGATTACTGACAAAGACCTAAAAATGGAATCTCTCTATATACCCGTCAACAGATTACCTGATAAAAATAACAACAAACAAACTCAGGGCCTATATATTGAGAGCTGTTCCACTCTGCCTTTAAAAATTATGTGATATTTCCCCAAAGACAATAAAAACCAGAGCTAGAAGGGCTGATCTATGGTAGGATTCTTGCCACAGGTAGGGCAGAACAATTAGGAAGAGTAGGGACTCTGTGACAATGATAATTGTCTATGATCACACTGGTAAAGGACTGAGTACTGAAAGGAGGTAAGGTGGTACTTATGTGATAAGCCCTTCAGTTACAGTATGGTGGAGGAGGGTGGCTATGTGGAATACTGGGGACATTGGTCATGAAAATGAGCACTGGTGAAAGTATGGGACCTTTTGTATGGCTGAAATTCAATCATGAATAGCTTTGAAACTTTCTCACAGTGACTCAATTAAAATATTTGAAATAGCAATAAAAACATTGGATGATAGATTTTGTGCCTCTGAGTGAAAAAGAATGTAAGCTTAAGTGATTGTGTAAGTGAAGTTAATAAGGATATGAATGACAGTCAGTGGTTGGTTTTACTCATGTGGGATACAAATAAAGAAAAATATAACAAATATATTTTCTATACTGTGAAAATATGGTGCTGTGCAGTAGAAAAGTGAACATAATAGAAGACATGAACAGAGATATTTGGTAGTAGAATTACACTGGCATTTGGGTGAAGTAAATTTTTGCAATTGAACTCATATAGGGTAGGAAGTTAAACTCCTGAAATTTCTTGAATTCTATAGGAGGTTAATAAAAATTAAGTTTTCATCTTTTTTGTTTGTTTTTGTTTTGGGGCCACACCCAGTGACACTTAGGGGTTACTCCTAGCTATGCACTCAGAAATTGCTCCTGACTTGGGAGACCATATGGGACGCTGGGAATAGAACCCAGGTCTGTTCTGGGTCAGCCCTGTGCAAGGCAAATGCCCTACAGTTGTGCTATCTCTCCAGCCCCAAAGTTTTCATCTTAAAGCCCACCATCCATTGAGCATCTGTTGCTCAATAAAGTGTCATATAAATTTCAATCAAAATCACAATAAGATATAATCTTAGGGGTTGGAGAGAGCTCAATAGACTGGAAAGTATTTTTTTGTGCATAGGATATGTAGACTTGATTCCTAAGATGATTTAGTGTCCCAAGCTCCACTTCATATATTTAGCTCTGAATGTTAAACTACTTAGCTATCCAAATTATCAACTACAGAAGAATGGATCAGGAACATGTAGTATGTATACACAATGGAATACTCTGCTGCTCTGTGAAAGAACAAAATCATGTAATTAAAGCTATATTGACCATTGCCAATCATGTTGATTGAAGTCACCAAGAAGGATATAGATAGATAACCTGATCTCTTTCTTATATATGGGACTAAAAATACACATCCAGGTAGCAAAGGTCCAAAGTACCATAATGGGAAAACTGATACACAGAACTGAGTTGGGGTGGTGTTTGAGAAGAAGGAATTATGGGGTTCTTGGGAAAGGGAGCTGAGTACACTGGTGATGAGTATGCTGTTGTAATTAAATCATGAATAACATTATTAATATTATTGTAAATCACAATATCTCAATGCTAATTTTTGTTAATAAATAATACAATAACAAAACTTTTATTTGGTTGTCTGTGTCTCTGTTTTGTGAGAAGTTTACTATTATTTACTTCAATTTCCTTTCTCCATGATGTTCTTTGTTAATACATGTGTGATGTGGTTCCTGATTACACACTCATTTAAAATTAAAACCCTTAGGAGATTAGCAGAACTTCTCTGACAAGGCTTCTCTGTCATGTAATTTGTTTGGGATCTTTGTCCCAATGTACCTTAATTTCCATTTTCATCTCTCTCTCTCTCGGTGTGTATATATGCTCTTAGGTCTATTATCTGGAGAATCTTGGATTAATTTCTCCACACATCAAACTTTCTTCTGCCAGGAATGAGAAGGGTAATTAACCTGCCATGCAGGGTGAAGAAAGAATTTCATAAATCAAGCTGTTCCTTATTCAAACTTCCAGTCAGTTTCAGGCCTCACAGAGACCCTCTAAGTAGCAATTATCTCCAATTCTTAACATTTTAAGGTTCTGCAGTAATGGTTTGTTCACTTCTCTTATGGTATATCTTCAGCCCTAGATAACATATATCAATTGATTCTCAGGTAAATGTCTTTTTATTATTTTACTAGTTTTAAATATCCATTAGTTGAGTTTTAGAGGTATATGTTTCTACACACATGACTATAATTATGTCCTCCTAACATATTCTTTTTCTATTGCAACCTTTCAAGTCTTGAAGCATAATATGGCATAGATATCCTTTCTCCTTGAATTTGATTGAAACTTTCCGTCTACCTCAACTGATAATGTAGGGGTAAAATGGAGGTTGTGTGACATAAATGTAGGCCACAGAAATTAGATTGGCTCTGTTCAGCTATCTCTGTTAAGATATCTGCTCTCTTAATTCAGATTTCAGGCTGACAGGAAGCCCAGGGCATATGAATAGATGAATATAAATATCACAGCCAATAGACCAGTTGAAGTCTCAGATGAGAGCTCCCATTAACAATTAACCACATGAGAGATGATTCCTTTGATGACTCCTGCAAGGCTTACCTCTGATCAAAATTCCCTGATCCAGAATATAAGAATAACCTTGTGTAATCATGTTCATACCAGACCTAGACCTGTGAGTGATATTAATGAAATTACCATTATTGAATAAAGCTACTCAATTTGAGACAGTAGGCTATTCAGCAATTTATGTACATTTAATACAACTGATCATTTACCATCATAAATGTTTAACTATACATGGTAGTGATTGTTCTTACCCAATTAAATAATCTAGTTTTAGTCCTTATTTTGTGAATATTTACAATGTATATTGGTAGTAGTGTTAATTTCTCGCCTACCATTGTTCCACAGTGTTTTATCTTTTATGGTTTGATTGGTTGCTTTACAGACTTCTTTTGTTCTTACACTAATGACTTTATGTTGGATGAAGAACAAATATCAAAATAATATTTCTGGTTATATATACGCACATCTTTCTCGTTTTTATTTCATGACTTACCATACTGTACTGACCATGCAAATGTACTTCAACATCACACCCATTACCAGAGTCACCACTTCTTTCCACCAATATCATTTTACACTACCCTTCACCCAAATTAGGAAAGTTAATTTCCAAAGACCAGTCTCCAACTCTGTTACCTTTGGTCACTTGTGATTCCCTTACTATGCTGTGTCAAATTTGATGGCTATCTACAGAAGTATAAACCATTATGATGTTACTTAATTTAGTTAAAAAGAGTCTTGTACTACCATAGGTCTTTCAAATCTTATTTAGTTTATTTATACAATTGGTGTTTTATAACCATGATTAGGTGAGGTCCTTAGCTCATGCAATAAAAAGATGAGCAAATATACACACAAATAACTAAAGGTGTACCAAAATTACTTATGAAACTAAAATAAAGTAAGTATACACAATTACAAATCTATTCTTATAGTCTTCAGTTCATAAAAGAAAAAAAATACAAATAGTAATTCTAACAGGAAGATCAGGCAGTTATTTAATGAAAGAGTTTAATATGCTACCTAATATAAAGAGTATATTATATAACATATAATAAAAATAAATATTGACTCAGCATACATAAAACATTTCATATTATTTTAAAGAAACACCTATAATTAATATTTTAAGAGCACATATTATCACTCAATGATTTTTTTAATTTTTCATAGTATCTCCTATATTGCTATCTAGTTATTTTTTTATTTTTATTGCGACCAAAGTGCATTACAAATCTTTCACTGCATCATTTATGGTACATAGTGATAATGAATGAGGTGCATTCCCACCACCAGTGCTGTCCTCCCTCTGCCCCTGTTCCCAGTATCTCCTTCCTTTACCCCCCACCCAGAATGCTAGTGCAACTGGTCTCCACTTACAGCTTGCTGTAGATTGAGCATCTATTCCACCATCATTGGACATAAAAAGGAAAAAAGGGAGAAAAAATTTGGTGACAACTACCAAGAAAAGAAAGAAGAGAGAGAAAAAAGAAAAAAAAGAAAGATGGAAGAAAAAAGAAAAAAAAATGGATCCGGCAAATAAAAATAAAAATAAATCTCTAAAAGTCTAAATAATAACCACAAGAGTGAAAAAGAAAAAAGTGGAAGAAAAAAGAGAAGAAAAATAAAGTCAAAAACTAACAAATCAAAACAAAACAAGAAAAAATATGGGTGCTGGAGTGGTAGGGTTTGGCGTTCCCCCCACTTTTCCACTTTTTTTTTTTTTTGCATAGGTACAGTAGATGCTGGGGAAACAAGGGAATTCCCGTGGCCTAAGAGATTCAGAGTTTCTCCATCCTTGAAGCATACCATCATGGGATCAACCTCTGGCTTCATATATACTCGTTACCCCATCCCAAAGGCTTTTTTTTGATGCCAGGAAAGTTTCCTCTCGGTTGTGTGTGAGAAAATCAGGTCACTGTAGGTAGTGATCTTGGTATTTGCGTGGGTTATAGGTCAGGGTCTAGGATAGAGTCTCTATCAGTGGTCCTCAAACTACCGCCCAAGGGCCACATACTGTATTTGTTCCCATTTTGTTTCTTCACTTCAAAATAAGATATATGCAGTGTACATAGGAATTTATTCGTAGTTCTTTTTTTACTATAGTCCGGCCTCCAAAGGTCTGAGGGACAGTGAACTGGCCCCCTGTTTAAAAAGTTTGAGGACCCCTGCTAGGTTCTCTAGAGGTTCCTATCCATCGTTGTTGTTTTGTTCAGTCTTTCGTAACACTTGCTCCCTGTTTTCGTTCAGTCCTTAAGCCGAAGCCTAGGATATTATGGATCCAAAGGTTGCGCTCAGTCTCTGTTGTCCAAGTTGGAGCTCTACAATAAGACATCTTGTAGTTGTTGTTCTTGTTGTTGTTGTTTATGTGTCCTGGGCTACAGCCTAGGGTAGGGTTTTCCTTATTAGTCCCAAAGTTCAGTTACGGTTGTCAAAGTCAGATTTCTGTTGTTGGTGTTCTTATTTTTCACAGTTCAAAGGATGATATCTCTTCTGATTTCCATTTAGTGTTAGTTGATGTTATCGGACAGCCTGGTCTTAGGTCAAGTTTTCCTTTCCTCTTGTTATATCAAAACTGGCACAATTGGTGCCAGAGCAGTGTTATAAATCTCCCAATGGAGCTTAGTTCCTGATGGTGTTGCCCGGAGCTGTATCATTTCTATGTCAGGGGTCTGGGGTTTGGAATTGGACTAACACTGTCCAATCTCCTGGGGACTGGTTGTATCCACATGACACATGTTCAGTATGGGAGGCATCCTTCTACTATAAAAAGTGAGTTCTTATCCCTAGAAGATAAGACCTTGTTTCTGTGTTTCCCCTTTTTTTACTGTGCCCATACAAAAACGTATGGTGTCATACTGTGTTGCTGGTGTAATTCTGGGTAAGGATGACAGGCTGCACACACAGTCTCTGTCGTCTGGTTTTGTTCTGAGCTTTTATCCCAGTCAAGGCTTTTTGTATTGAGCAACACCAAAAATGGTAAGGATAGAAAAAAAGGTATATATTAAAATCGAACAAATAAATAAAGCTGAGTTAAGAAGAAAAGGTATTTGAATAAAACAAGTGGTGGAGGAGACTACCTGTATATTTAGGAATACACATCTTAAGATGCATTGTTATACAGGTATTGAGCTTCCATAGGCAACATAAGACTCCCAATTAGATCTTTTGATGTATTCTTGTGGGGAGTAAAAGCCAAGGTACTTTTCGATTCACAGGCCTTGGAATTGAGTTTGAGAGATGCTTTGCTGCATTATGAGTCCATATAGTGTCTTTGAGCTGGGAGTTTTGCTGAGGCTGATTCCTGTATCGTGCAACAGCCCACGATTTGGTGGGGGTGAGAGGGGCCATCCAGCATGAGTCAGCAGGCGTGCAGGTTGTAGTTCTTTGCTGAGGCATGAGAACGGGACGCAGAGGGTGTCTTTCACTGAGGAGCTGGAAGGTGGTCTGTTGGGGCATGAGATCAATCTTGGTGCCTACTGAGTTAGGAACTGAGGGTAAAGAGGGTTAAATTAGGGGAAGAAAATGGATCAGGTTTGGGAGATGAAAGGATAGAAGAGGCACAGGAGTAGGGGAGAGGCAATACATGACAGGGTCTATATACAATATATATGCAATATATATATGTATATACATAAATTGTTTATGATTTTGGCTTGGAATCAGTAAAGAACATTTTTAGATAATGCTTAAAAAGTATATTTGCACAAATGTGTTCACGCAGTTATGAAAAAGAAAATTAGTAAGAAAAGACACCGCTTCAGGGGGTCCAGTATGAATACGGGAAGAGGCCCCTCCCCAGCTCAGTTGCCAGACTTGGCCCTAAAGACCAGTTTGGCATGGGGGTATCTTGGCCTCTTGGACTATGTGGTCAGCCCAGAAGGTCATTGGTCAGCTGTCTGCTCAGATTCCAGCCATACCAGTAGGAGAGGAGCAGGAATTCTGGCATGCAGGATGGTCTGGGTGAAGCTGCCTCTAGTTATTTTTTAATATAATTTTCATTTTAATCATAGTGGCTTACATATCGTTGACAATACTATTTAAGGTACACATTAGCATAAAATAGGTGAATTTCCATCACCAAATTGTCCTCCCACCACCTCCGTTCCCATACTACTTCCCATATCCTCTTCCCTCACCCCGGGGCTAATGTTTAAGTATAATATTGTTAGTGTTCCCCCAATAGCTAATCACTTTTCTTCTAAAAACAGGAGCTCAATTTTCCTCCTTGACTATAATCTTGGTAAATTGACTAAACAAACATCAGTCTTTCCATTAGCAAGTGGTAGATAAATGATTCCAGCTAAGTCAGAGCTAAGTTCTCTTCCAGGAACTTGGATGTTGAGCTAAGCAACACAGATACTCGAAATGGTCAGATTTTACTGATCCTAAGAATAGCACTGTGAAGAAAATGCTCTCTAATTTTGAGTGCCTAAATTCCTGGAACTGCCTTATCTGCCTGGCTGATAAATATTTCTTCAATTCTCCCTTTGACTCATGGAGTAATTCTATCTTCTTAAAATATGTCTACATTTAAAAAAAATAAACACAATTTGTTCCTAGGACATGCAACCAGAAACGACCTATTGGTATACTGATAATCTAAGACTTTATTGGAATAAAAGGGTAAATCATATTTGAAGATGAACCAGACTATGTATTTATGAACATATATTAACCAATATTTGTTTCCATAGCTTTTCCATAAAATATTTCTTACATCAGATTATCTTGTACAATTAACATGAGTTTATTGTATTTATATTTTGTTGAAATTTTAACTAAATTAGGAAACATAAGGGTACACTTATGACTATATAATAACAAACTCTACAATTAAATAGGATTCAATATTCACAACTTGAATGTAAGATTTGAGGCAAAAATATATCCAAGCTACCTTCACTTAACAACTAACCCTTAAATGCTGTGACCTGGAAAACAGTTTGAGAAATTTGCTATAATATATCAAACCATTATGTTTAAACATTCACATCTCACTTGGTTTATTTAGTTGGCTGTTGGTAAATAGAAACAAGTCTTTTGTGAAAATCTAGTTAACTCAAACACGAGTATCCATCCCTGTGATAGGCTTCTGAACACTGTCAAATTTTAAAGTTCCATAAACGAAGAGCAGAAACCCAGAAAATAATCTATTAGTGCTGCCATGCCTTCTTAAAACTCTTACTTTGATTATTTCTATTTCTACCCAGAGTTACATTACTGCCAGCTGATGGGTGGTGCATATGGCTTTCAGCAGAGAGCTTTGTTCCTGTCATCGTTTGCACTATTTCTTCAGCCTTTTCTTAGAGTTTTGGTAGATTTCAATTTCTTTTATTTCTTGGATAAGTGTTTCACTACTTTTGTTGTTGCTTTTATTTAATTAGCCCAAGTGTGGTTATGTATAAAGGGCATTTTCCAAAACCTCATTGACTCATGGAAAATGGGGTTGGTTCTCTTTATTTCCCTTCTGCTCTTTGTCTGGAAGATTTCCTGAACTACTTGATTTTTACTGTGTGGCAAGAAGCTGACCTTGACGTGTCAGTTGTATAGCCTTGCTTTCTACGCCTGCATGTATAAAGTTCCTCTCTCAGTTTATTCTCTCTCACATCTTCATTTTCATAACCATTTATATATGCGGCAGTTCAATACTAAAGAACAAAACAATTATCTGCAAGCTCACCTACTAAAAATTATTTTTCCAAATTCTACATGCATATATCACTTTATCTTTGTTTCTTTTCCACTCTCACATGCTTATAAATTCCTCTGAATTTATACTATGATTGCTAGCTTCCCTCCTAGTATTTAAATTCAGAAAAATCATAACAGAAGCTTTAGGTTTCTGTGACATTCTTGATTCGGTAGGAGATGGTAAGAGACTTCAGTGACTCCATCTTTGCCCTGTTCCTGTGATCTCTGATAGAAATTTTCCAATACTGACTAGCAATTCAGGCTGAGTTCTTTCTCCACAGACTTTCATCACTTTCACACTTTAAGAATCAATTTTGAGTCCTAGGATTATTTTATTTCTCCTCCCTGAAAGTTTCATTTAATATACTCTGCTTTTTAAACTTTCTATATTCAAAAGTTTGTAGGCAATGAATCAGTAGAACATGTGCACAAAATGTATTTGCATGTAGCTTCCACCATATACCTTATATATGAGTGTCAGAATCATATTTCACCATAAGGACCAAAGGGGTTTTAAGGTGAAAGGTATTTCATTAACTTACCTTCTAGCATTTTAACTATTATCAGCTCTAATGTTTAGTTTTATTACAACAGTCATTATTGTAATAACTTTCTCTACTTTATCTTTGCAATTTATTAAAGCAGTAATTTCTCAAAAAGTAAGGATTTTTTCATTATAAATGCCTTCATGGATTCTTTAATAGTTAATTGCTGTTTAGAAAACTGCTGATAAGTGATTTTGACTTGTATCTTCAATAACATAAGATGTTTTACAGGAAAATTGAACTGAAGCTGTTTCTTAACACTAAACTCACTGAGTAATTTTTGTTCTATTACTGCCAGCCACATTTAAAACCTTCCATATGGAAAGCCAGAGGGATATATAACAGATAGGGCACTTGCTTGACAGGAATGTGACCTGAGTTCCAGCCCACCTTTTGACCTCTGCTCAAAATTTGGTCAGGAGTGAAACTGGCTGTAGAGCCAGGGGTGAACCCTACATACCACACCTTGTGTTCCAATGGCATTGAAAAAATTGAAATAATCAAGCAAATAAACCTATGAATTTTCTGAGGACAAAGTTTTTTCTTTGTCTATTGAATTATTTTTTACAAAAAATAGTATTCCAGTGGCCCGGGAGATAGCATGGAGGTAAGGCGTTTGCCTTTCATGCAAAAGGTCATCGGTTCAAATCCCGGTGCCCCATATGGTCCCCCATGCCTGCCAGGAGCAATTTCTGAGCATGGAGCCAGGAGTAACCCCTGAGCACTGCCAGGTGTGACCCCCCAAAAAAAATAATGTTCCAAAAAATCATTGTTCCTTCTTTAAGTTAGATAGTTTCCGTATTTAACATGTTTGGATTTGCATGCCTCAATCTATTACATAGAGTGAAACTTTAATCATACTATCAATATGTTATATGCATATCTTTAAAAAAGGTAATTCAGTAATCCAAATAAATTATCTGAATGAGCAAAGGATAGTCCTTTGTCGCTAAAATTCTTCTAATTTTACACTGTTATAGAATTCTCTTTTATAAATGCTTCTAATATATAAAATGTCCCTCTCTTTTAGTTTTTCTTTTCCCTGCATTTATTTGTCCTGTACCTTGATACATTAGTGAAAATAAAGAATTTTCACCTGAAAGTATAAAACCAATATGGCAGTTTTAAGAGATTCCTTTAAATGGTCAATAGGAATCAAGGGATAGACAAGAACTTAGAAAAAGAAAAATAGGCACAAAAATATATTGATATTGATTATGATGAAGAGTCCAGAAACTATTTTAAAAAACCTACTATGAGGGGCCCGGTAGATAGCATGGAGGTAAGGCATCTGCCTTTCATGAAAAGGTCATCGGTTCGAATCCCGGTGCCCCATATGGTCCCCGTGCCTGCCAGGAACAATTTCTGAGCATGGCGCCAGGAGTAACCCTTGAGCACTGCCGGGTGTGACCCAAAAACCAAAAACAAAAAAAAAACAAACAAAAAAAACCTACTATGAGTATTGTAAACACTAGTTTTAGACTTTTTATGTTTAGCTTTCCACAGAGAACATTTCTTCTATAAATTCATACAGAAGTTTACTTGAAGAATTCAGATGTTCTAACTCCTGCATTTTGAGATTAAGAACAGTAGTTCTAAGGATTATTTTTTATTGTGGTGAAAGCGAATTACAAATCTTTCACAGTAATATTTAAGGAACATATTGATAATGAATGAGGAGCATTCCCACCACCAGTCTTGTCCTCCCTCTACTCCTGTTCCCAGCATGCATCCCACTTCTCCCTCCTCTACCCACTCCCGTAATGCTAGTACAACTCTTCCTCCCTTTTTACAGTTTGATGTAGATTGAGTATTGATTCTGTTGTCATTGACTTTAGATTTGGTATTCAAGACTGATCATTTTTTATTTCCACCAAATAAGCATACGACTGTCTGGTCTTGGAACCATTCAAAGAATTATTTTTCAAAATAAAGCTATACCTGTGTAAACCAAGATTTTAGCATCATTACTATTGTCATCATAGTACCTTAAATATACCAAAATTATTAAAATAAATATGAAAGCTAAAACATTATACAAAAAGTTTGGTTGTTCATTGACAGTAAAAAAATGTAGTATAAATAATGACTATTTGATTTTTTGTGTCATTTTTTTGGTTTGTTTTGGGGCCACACTTGGTGACACTCAGGGATTCTATTGGTTACTCAGAAATCGCTCCTGGATTGGGGGACCATATGGGATGCCTGGGATCAAACTGAGGTCCATCCTGGGTCAGCTTCCTGCAAAGCAAAGGACCAACAGATGTGTTATGGCTCTGGCTTCTGTCTACTTGATTTTTATAGGACTATAATATTTTATGCATTGTGTTATTTACCCTCTTCTCCAGTCTTTGTGTTTAGTTTTTGAATAATTGTCAATAGTAGACTCCCACAATCCAATTGCTATCCCTAGGTCCATCACAATGAAATAAACATATTCTACTTCCCTTCTGTGTCCTCACTGAATTAAGATAAACCTGGGCAAAACATTCTAAGAAAATGATTGTTATCCTTATTGAGGGAATAATGTAATCTCTCTAAGATCAAACAAGATTGCCTTTGTAGACTTAAAGATAATCTTTTTATCCCCCAAACCATGAATATAGCTATCATACCTCACATATTCTTTATTATTATATAGACACTATCACTAAAATTTTCAATACATGGCAATTTGGATTAATATAATTATGAAATGTCAGTTCTTGGCACAAATGAAGTTCTGAGTTATTTCATTTAAATATTTATTTATTTCATTTAAATCCCACACTAAACTATTTGTTAGTAATGTGTTAAAAATTCTAGATCCAAAAGTTTTGGAAATTGGGAAATTTTTACATCTATCACAGAGTTATGACTCAGGCACTGGTTGTTAAATAATATCCATGAGTTCTGTTTCAACTAGTTTGCATTAAATATCAAACAACTGAGCCTTTTATCAAGTCAGTAGCTGAACACTGATGAGCTCTGAGGGCATTTTCCTAAAGAGTAAATTTCTAAGAATTCTTCTCAATAATAATAAGGAAAATGACCCTGGCCTCTGGGAACGAATGAAACCAACCCTAAATGGCGTGAGCATGATAAAGAAAACAATTCAGAGACTGTAGAATGAAATTACAGTGACTCAGAAAAGCAAGGAAGAAAGAAATCAAAGAATCACATTTTGTATACAAGAAAAAAATAATAAAATGCACTTCAGGTTTAGGAAGAACAAATGATCAATTGACGGAATAGAAGATAAAACCAGCCTTGATAGCATGCTTCAGAAATGAACATGAGAGAGCTATATGCAGCCGTCTACATCCTGATCAAGGCTGATCATGTTTGGGCGTAAAAGGGGAAAAAAACTAATGTTTAACTCAATTTCTAATTCTGCATAAAACAGTGTATTTGGATAAATCTTTAAGCCCTTATAAATTGTTGAAAGTTCCAACTTGAAAACACTATATAAATTGGTTAATCTAACCTGACATTAACCAGATAAGGAAAGTTGCTTTAATGAGGCAAGAGACTTAGTAACTACTGACATAAACTTCATAACTGAATGCTTGCCTTGCATGCAGCTGATCCAAGTTTGATCCCCAGAACCCCATATAATCTTCTGTGCCCCAGACAACAAAAATACTATTAAAACTACAAAAAATTACAAAAAAAAAACATTCCACCTTTAGTGTTTTAGAAAATGGCTTGCTGTACTACACTCGGCCTTTGACTGCTCTTTCTCTCTTAGCATATGGAGACATATTAATCTGCTTAATGTTCAGATCCACTGATTATAAATTCTATAGAAGCATAAAGTGTATCATGTTCACCATCATGTAGAAGTTTCCTAGTATAGGTCTTGGCTCCTAAAAAAACAATGATTATTCATTGACTCAATATCAAATAGGCATATGACTGTAGTGTGTTGCTAGACAAATCTTCCTGAAATATAAAATGACTATATTGCACTTCTACTAAAAATAATCACCACTGTAAATGCATGAATGTTATAATTCCTCAAAGAGTCACTAAGATTTTTTATCTAGTCCATGTTGCTGCTCATTCATAGGAAAAATATCCAGTAATTCTAGCATTTTGAATATATCCTACTCATAAAGTCATTGAGAGTTAAAATTTCTTTTATGTCTCATAGCTGTCTTTTATTATTTTACTTTTTAACACATGTTTAATTGAGCAGAGTTCTGTATCTATCATATAGTTAATGATGGTTCTCATGTACATAATTCCAATGCCAAATTCATAATCAGTATAGCCATTTTTCTCCACCATTTCCCCCATTCCACTTAGCATTCCTTCCAGACTCTTTTCCCTCACAAGCAAACTTGGGCAGATAGTTTCCTCACTGTGTTTCCTTTGGCCCTTTGCTGCTAGCTTGCTGTGTAACTTTTTTGTTTATTTGTGTTTGTTTGTTCTTAGACCACATCCAGCAACCCTCAGGGGGTACTCTAGGCTCTGGCACAGAAGCTATTCCTGGCAAACTCAGGGGACCATATGGGATGCCAGGGATCTATCCTAGGTCAGCAGTGTGCAAGGCAAATGCCTTATCCACTGTGCTATTGCCCCAGCCCTGCTCTGTATCTTCCTATTCCACATGTGAGAGATCTTCCTCTATTTCTTTCCTTCTGACTGATTTCATTCAGCATGAGATCCTCTAATTTCCGCTGCCTTCACACATATATGAGCTACTTCTAGCTGTAAGAAGACAATTTGGTATTTTCTAAAGGAATACAAAGATAAAACTGTTTTCTTTGTAAGCAGAGAAAAAGAAAACAATGACCAAACACAATAGAAATGTGAACTGATCTACAAAACTAAGCTTATTTTGGTAGAGGATGAAGGCAAATGGGAACAATGTTGAGATAAAGGTGTATGAAAGAAACACTCTGTAGAGGGTGTGGTATTGGAACACAGTATGAAGGAAATAATATCATTAACATTATTGTAAATCATGGTGCCTCATAGAAAATTAAATATATATATATATATATTTCTCTGTTTCTAACTGCCTTTAATTCTAAACTCACTTATTTACAGAATTTAAAGCAAACCATCATAAATTAAATTTGAATTTTTCAATCCATTTTTCTCAATTTCTTTTCCAGATTTTGAGTTCCTTAAAGACAGGAGCTATATCTCAATCATCCTTATAATCATCGTGGTTAAAACTGAAAAAAATTACATTTACTTGAAAATTTATTTGCACATCGATGTTAATTGAAGCACTTAGTATAATAGTCTGGATATAAAAATAACCCAAATATCCAATGAAAGATGAGTGGATAAAGAATTTCTGACATATATACACTATCAGTATTATTAAGCTGTAAAAAAAAAAGAGAATCATGCAATTTGCTGAAATTTGGGTGAAAGCTTTATACTAAGGAAACAAGCCATATGAACAAATACTGAATAATGATATTATTCATCATTGACATACACAAAGACAAATCAAGTAAACAATATCAGATAATAACTAACACTTGACCTAAGATTATAAAATACCAATTACCAGTCGGTGGAGATATTATAATGGTGGAAGAGGGGGTGATGAAGTAGAAGAGAAGTAACATAAAGATGGGGGCCGGGCTGTGGCGCTGGAGGTAAGGTACCGTGCCTTGCCTGTGCTAACCTAGGACAGACAGCGGTTCGATCCCCTGGTACCCCATATGGTCCCCCAAGTCAGGAGCAACTTCTGAGCGAATAGCCAGGAGTAACCCTTGAGCATCACTGGGTGTGGCCCAAAAACCAAAAAAAAAAAAAAGAACTTAGTGAAGATATTGAGCATTGAGCATTTTCGTCACAGTGAGGTGAGCAGCTTGTATATCAATATCAAAATCTCTAACAATTTTAATCATGTTATTTAAACTATGATAAAATTAACTTGAAAACTTTCTTTGTAAAGATAAAGGCAATTTTTTCACTAAGAAATACTATTTTCCACATCGAAGGAAATATCATGGTATGCTTTGGACATCTATTTTCATACAGGAGGATATTTTTAATACATATTGCATATATTCTATATTAACACATTTTTATCTCCCATCTTCAACCATACTTTAAAATTATAACTAATAATGCTTAGTCATGGGTTTTATGAAACCCAGAGAGATTTTGTCTTTAAAGCGCTTACCAAGTATCTGATCCATAGTAAGCAACAATTAAATATTATTTTTACTTATCACGATATTTATATTATTGCTCTGTCACATTAATTATAACCTGTTATATTTGAATAAGCATTTCACAGAAAATTTGAGCATGCTTACATTAGATTTTTCAACTCTCTCATTTGGTATTAAAGATTTTCTGACTCCTATGTGGCATGAAGTTATTACCATCAACACCAGGGATCCATGTCTTTCTAGCAAAATTGTATGAATCTCAACTCCTTAATACTTGTGAGATGCATGCTTCACTGAAGTGCCATTGATTTTCAACTAAACTGAAATGCTTTTATTTAATGCTTTCTTAAGAAAATTACGGCGGAGCTAGAAAAGGCTTTGGCTTTAGAGAAATGCATTATTAATTTTACATGGCAAAATTGGGATTTATATATTGAATATTAAATTCAGAGGTCCTTTATAACTGTTCAATTAAAATGTTGTTCTAATATTGTCTTTTTTAATATGAAATAAAAATGTGGTGTTTTTTTCCTAGACTTATAAATCTTCTCCTTAGCTTAAACCAGTGTTAGTATTTACTCTAAATTGTTAGTACTCCCTCCTAGTTCAGCAATTCAATTGCAGCTTAAGATGACTTAGCTAGCTATATATATTTTCTCTGAAGAAGCTAAAGATCTTTGATAAATTTAGAAATTCCCCATACAGCCCTCCATCTATGATAAAAGAAGACTTAGATTAAAAGACATATAAATAAATGTATTCACGGCCCATCTTCTATAGATCCCATTAAATAAGTTTATCTTAAATAACTGACAGTCTTAAATTTGATAGCTCTCACCTTGAAGATTCCTAATTCAAATCAGTTCATCTTAGATGTTCTTAAGCAACCTCGGTTTAAGATAAAATTTTGAAACCAAGAAAAAATAACTTTGAAGCGGGAAAGATAGTACAGCATGTAGGCATTTGCCTTGCATAGAGCCAAACAGGCTCAATCTCCAGAGGATCATATGGTAACCAAGCATGTCTGGGAGTGATTCCTGAGGGTAAATCAGGATGAAACTATGAGCATCATAG
>PVKC010022296.1:0-17750 GCA_004027635.1 Crocidura indochinensis
AAAAAAAAAAAAAAAAAGTGCTCCAAAATATTAGTAGGACAAATTACCTCTGCACCTTTGAGTGTGAACCAGGGGCCTGGGCAGAGGCAAATGGGCTTCCCAAGACCAAGATCTGCAGAGATCTTGCATCGTTTGCATACGAAGCCTCCAATCTGCAAAGCCTCTGAGAGATCCTAAGTCCCCATGCTAAGGATTCTACCCTTCTTCTCCACATTTGCCTCAAAAGGGAGCAACAATCTCCCCTCAGAAACACTCAAGCTGTTGCCATTTTCATATTATCTTCACCTATCGCACGAAACATAACAATTAGCATTTTTATCAGGGCTGAAACTGCTAACACAACTTCGCCAGGTCCTACCCCATTAAATTTGATTAGAAATCCCTTCACGATTAACATTCATCTCTCCGCGCCGCTCTTGAAGGTTAATACTATCCTGAGAGCGGGGGAGGGGAGCCTCTTGATTAAATGACGAGCCGCAGGAGGCCGCCCCTGGACACTTCTCTTTCCGTCCACTAGAGGGGGGAGGGCGGCAGGACCCCACCGTGGAGCAACTCCCAGTCTTGCTTGCCTGCTCTTTAGTTGGGGAGAGAGGAGGACACATTAGTATTCATAGTTCTCCATTCTTCACCCTCTAGAGGTTTTAATTTCTAATAAAACCACCTTCACAAATACCAGAAGTCAGTGCTGCTGGCCTACAACAGGGTGGGGGGAAAATACCATCTTACAATACTAAACTGATGGAAGCCAATCTGGGGTTCAGATCAACAGGAGGGGAACAAATTCACTCAAATCAGCTAAAATGTATCAGCAGATCCTCTGACTTCTAGACTTCAGCCCCAATATGCTTTGTGTGCCGCTGAAGACAAGACTATGGAGTGAGCCATGCGTGCATCTTACGATGGAAAGCATCCACAATGTATTTCATACATAAGGAAACGTACCTTAGCCGCTAGCACGCCAGCTGTCTCTGCTTAGAGGATTGAGTTATCCATGAAATGCAGTGGAATATTTTATAGGAAATATCCCACTTGGTGGATTTTTTTAGACCTACCTAGGTGGATTTACATAATTAAGGATGAGTATAAATTTTTGCAACTAAAGACAGACCTGGGTCCTTTATACAAATATGTTATGTTCTTAGCAAGAATAATTTTAGAAACGAGACTGGTGGGCTCCTCACAGAGGGCAAAACAGACTGCCTTCTTCTATTTGTAATATTGTTCACCGTAGCAAACCCCTTTGCTTGTTACAGTAGAGTAAATGGGGTATTTAATTTGGGATTCAATGTAGTCGAGAGTCAAGGTGCAGCAGTTTTATTACAGAAATACAATTTTATTGGTGACTGAAGATTTAATTTCCACCTTACGTAGAGAGCCATAAAAGGCATGCCTATTTTACATTTGCATAGCATTTGATATATCCCAGGTCTAATTTTAGAGTTGAAAACGGTGGAAGAGACACAATACATTTGTTCAAATTCTTCAACATTTTAATCACAAGTGCCATTTAAAAATGAGCAGTTTTCTATTTCTGAGTCATGGCTTTAAAGCTGTCTCTTGCCTCTGCACCACATTCTTCCCAGTTCTTCCTCATTAGTGAGCCACAAAGGCCCCTAAAGATCACTCTTAAGTTAGAAGTCTGTGTGTTCTTTGTTTAAAGTTGGGTGGTATTTTACATAAAAGTAGAATGTTAACGTGATATAACCAGTTTTTCTACTAGTATGGTTAATATTGCTATCAGTCAGGATCACAAGTTAATGCCAGAGTCAATGAATGTTTTCTGAATAAAATATTTTTTAAATGCATTGGGAAGATAGCACTTGAAAAATTGCAGCACTAAAGTCAGCTGCAAATATATAAGTATATATTGAAATTGGTATTCAATATTGGGGAACTGTGTCATTCTCTTCTCCCTTCTTTAAACATATGATCATATTCATAATAACACTGCCATTCCAGGTTTCCGTTTGCACAATTCCCTTCATCACTTCCATACCTTCTCTTCACCACCAGGTGGAGCCCTTTGTTTATAGACATCTGTCCATTTCCTTTTTCTGGAAGATGCTACCAGATAAATAGCTACAGAGCTAAAATACTGTTGCAAACCTGAAAATTTAACACCCACAGATAAAAAAGTAAAGCTTTTTCAGGCACTGGTATAATAAACCTTGCTTTAAGAGTTGTATTGCTACTAGATTTAATGGCTTACACATTTTCCTATTTACAACTTCTGCACACCAAACAGCAGAAAATAATAATGTTCTCTGTGCCATAAACAGTGCTGCTGCAGGTCTATTTTATATAGTACTATCGTTTTTATAATCTCAACTGTTTGGCAACTGTTTGTCAGAAAGGAAAAGTGTTATGAGCACGGGTTTTCTTCAAACTTAAATATATGCACCTCGTTGACAACAAAATGTTTTGCTTCAGACAAAAGAAAGTGGTAATTCAGTCCTAGTAATAGAGGCCAATGACAGATTATTTTCTTCATCACATTTACTTCTTTTTGATGTAAGATCTTGGGAAGAGTAGATATTTTTTTTAAGAATAACTCTTTGCTTTATTTAGGAAATAATAGAAAAGGTATGATTAGTAAAGAGAAATTTACTCTGTTGTTCAATTTTTTTGTGGTTTTTGGGTCACACCCAGCAGTGCTCAGGGGTTACTCCTGGCTCCATGCTCAGAAATTGCTCCTGGCAGACACGGGGGACCATATGAGGCACCGGGATTCGAACCGATGACCTTTTGCATGAAAGGCAAAGCCTTACCTCCATGCTATCTCCCGGGCTCTGTTGTTCAATTTTTAAAAGAAAAATGACTCAAAGATCTACTTGTGAACAAACGTATAAAAATTAGAATCCTGATTTGCATGTGCAAATAACTGTGGAATGAGCTCACCTGATCTAGCTTGCCAATGACCTCAACCTTGATCTGGTAAGATCATTTATTCACAAGGAAAGCATTCTCTGGACTCTGTCTTGGATCTTTCTCAAGGAATATTACTAACTGTGACGTTGGAGAATGTATTAATAACATGTGCATTAACTAACACCATGGAGTTACATATTTAACTGAGCTATCATTTGTTACATCTTTTCATTTTAACCAGAATATGCTCATGGTATTTCATACATCTAAAATTCTGCTCAACATCTGCCTAACAGTGAGTAGGGGAGAATTTGTGTATACTTTATGTAATCAGCCCCCGACAAATATGGTTTTGCAATGAGCATTTGGTCTGGGTCTACAGTCAGTGACTGTAGAATGAAAAGGAGCCCTTATGTAACAAAATGCAGGAACCACCATTTTGCCATCCGCCAGCACACAATGAAATGGTGACATAAAAAAAAGCATATCAAACCTTTGAGAGCTATTTTTGAAAGATTCTATTTTCAACTCCAAATAAAAATATTGTGTATCAATGGGTGAAGCTATTCATCATCTCTGAACAGTTTGTGTGTATGTGCGTTTGTGTGTGTCTTTGTGTATGAGGGGGACACACACAGCAGAAGACACAAAGCACAGAGACCTGGCCTGAGAGTTCACAAAAGCTCAGTGACTTTGGTCTTGATGCGTCCTTTCATTTTCACTGCATGCGGCACAGAGAAAAAATTTAAGAGAGTAGTTTTCTGTTTTGGTTTTGGTTTGGTTTCTTTTCTTTACCATCTTCCTCCTTTGAAAAATAAATGTCATGTAAAATTGAAGAGCAAGCCTAGATTTTATTCTTGCCTGGGAACCCCATACTCTTGTTTTTCTAATACTAGAGAAAAGAAAAGAAAAGAAAAGAAAGCAGGACCTGTCGTCCTCTCCTCGCCCACATCATCTCTTATTTTTAATCATTAAAATGCTGCGCTGGCTCTGGTTATATGAAGAGAGTCTCATTTTCCTGCAGTGCCTCAGACTCACAGAGATTCCTTGGGGACGGAGCAAGGAGCTAACCAACTGCACATGGGAAGGGAGCATTTTCGTGGTTAGAGAAACTGCAGGGTTTGGTAATTTTCCACATGCAATAGAAGTCAGAGGGACTTTTTTCTCTTAAACATCATGCTTTTATTGAAACCCTCGATAGAGAAGTGTAGGTTTGAATTCGAAAACATCAAAGTGCCTTACAGAATCGAATGTGACCGCTTCCTACAAACAGATTCATTATGTCCAAGTGCAGAAGTAGATTAAAATAGATTGTCCTCCTTTCCCTGCCTCCACCCAGGCAGAATTATAAGAGGCTATAAATGAGAAATAACCCCCAAGACCCACCAGCATGTTATGTAATATGTGACATAGACCACCAGGGGCTGAACTGAAACCACAAATACTTTTTTTTATTGGATCATTAGCTGGACTCAAAGCGAAAAGATGGGGAGAGTGACCCGGTTCTATTTGCATGCCTTCACTTTAATTCTTTTTTCACATTAAAATCAAACTCTAACATCCAGCTTTAGATCTTAATTATATTGCTGTTACCAATATGCAGAAGGTGGCTTTTTTATATTTTCAAGTGATTCATAATGTAATCTTATGTGATTACTATCTGCAACTAGTTTGAAAATACTAAAACTCTTGTAGGTGGGGGAAAGTGAATTAAATGTAAGACCGAGGAGGAGTTATTAGTTAAGTTTATTCTTGTACTTTATGAGACAAAAAAATAACCAACTAATTGACTTGTTTGAAATTCACTCTTAAATCAAAATCTACCTCCAACCAAGATGAGTAGGTCCGAGGCACGTGGAGTGGGTTTACATGCATTCTTGACCTTGTCTTGACAGTCATTGGGAAGAATATAGTCTCTTTATACTAGCAGCATTACAACTTGGGAGACATTGTGAAATTTTTACATGTACTAATAGAAGTTGCTTTGTGTACTTTAAATAAAGCCAATTTAATAAATTTAGGTTTGTGGCTGAGAAATAAATGTCATGTTAGTAACCCTCAAGCAGATATGAGAAGAAGGAGTACATAACAGGTTAGTCCAAAAATTAAGTTTCATGTTTTTAATTGGTGTCATATCCTGTCTGAAATCTAGAGTGCTTAAATCAAAGGCAACCGCATTAACCTGGAAAGGAAACATAGGAACAACTCCTTTCATCCCCTAGCTTAAATGTTTTTATGCTCAGCCTTAATTTTTGTTAAAACACTTGCAGGCAAAGACAACAGGAAACAGTAAACATGGCAACACCATGAAAATAATTTTCTGATGCACGATGGCTCCCGATGTTCAAAGCCTCAGTCCTACCAGCTAGAGGAAACTGCCGTATCATTAAGCCCAGCGCCAAAACAAAACAGCGGCACCCCCTTCAAGCAAACTGGAAAACCCTCTTCATTTCATAAATCTTGCGTCCAATTTGACTCAAGCCAGGAATTGACTGTCACCCCCCTTGAGCAGCCTGAAGCTGGTGTAGCACGGTAGTCCGTTTCAAAGCGAATCCAGAGGACGCCACAACAAAATTCAGCGCGGAGCTGCCATGATAACTGACAGCCAGATGTCTGGCCTGGCTCAGGGAACCATCCAGCCACACCGCAGATGGTCCTGAGACCTCTGCATCCAAACAGCTAGGCCAAGAGAATGATAGACGAGTCAATAGCAACGCCACAAATCACGGGCACCAACCCAAAGCTACTGTGACTGATCAAGATTTCAGATGTCAAGAGTTGGCCAATATCTCCCCGTCCTCTTCTCCTCTTTCCCAAACATAAAGCTTGTTAGTGGTTGAGGGCCCAATGCTAATTCTTCGGTGAAGCCCTTAATATATTTAAATGTTTAGATGACTGAGTTAAAAGGAACCCCCACTTTCCACATGCGAGATGGAAGTCTCATAGTTTGATGAAGTCTCTAGTACTGTTCTTGAACCTCATACTCAATTCAGAATTATCTTAAAGGAACATATTGAAATTCAGAGAAAAGGCACTTGAAAATAAAATATCGTGTAGGTAATAACCAGGATGGAACTTTTGGTTCCTTAAATATTTGGTTTGAAAAAGGATAAGTAATTGCTGTCATTATGAGTCCTATAAAATTTCAAACCCATGTAGTTATATGCATTTCTCCATTTTTCAGATATTCCCAGTGGAATTACTTTTGTGCCACTAGATATGGCATGCATTTGTGAGTTATAAACTATCACAACTATCCAACCATTCTAACCCAGAGGTGGATAAAGGGTTGTAGAGAAAACTTGAAGGAAATGTTTTATTTTTGCAAAATGGCTGAATTTTGTTAACTCTGTCAAACTAAATAATTGAGAAACTAAAATAAATATTCTCAACAAGTTTATTCCTTTGGTGGGTAGTGAATTTACTGATTGTCTTATTTTCTATTCTTATTTAGTAACAGTGATTTATAATATTATTTTTAGTCATTTTCATAACACCTTAAAAGTAAAAATTATGTCCTTTAGGGACCAGATCAATAGTACAGTCAGTAGGACACTTGCCATGCATGTGGCCAATCTGAGTTTGACTTCCCAGCACCCAATATGGTACTCTGAACCTGCCAAGAGGGATCGAAAAGCTCAGAGAGTGGCGTAAGCCCTGAGCACTACCAAGTGTGTCCCCCCAAAAAACAAAGCACAAACAAACAAAAAATCAAAAAGTCCTTTCAACCAAATTCCTTTTGGCAATGTTTTTGCAAGGGTATTTAGACTCACTATATCAAATACGTTTTCCTTCTCTGACATTTTTCTCCAGAACTCCAATGAACATTCCTCTGGATTGTTTCACACCCATTTCTGTGATCTGTCTTCAGTTTTTTTTTTTTTTAAGGAAGTGGCCATAAGCATAGAGGCCCTTCCTGCATAGTTAGTCAGCTGAACCCTTTAGTTTCAACCAGGGCTCTGCTATTGGGGCTGTCCCTAGGGTTCTCCAGAGACACATCTCCTGCCCTTTCCAGGAAATTTTTACTTCTCACACTCTTAGAAAATATACTGACCAAAAAGGAACAGCAGGGGTGCAAGAAGTGGCCAAAAGTACCTGAAATATTTTAACAAGCTTTAATTAAATGTCTTGCTTTAAAAAAAAATATGGCTTAAGAAAGCCAATACAAGGGCCAGGCGGTGGCGCTGCAGGTAAGGTGCCTGCCTTGCCTGCGCTAACTTAGGACAGACCGCGGTTCGATCCCCCGGTTCCCCACATGGTCCCCCGTGCCTGCCAGGAGCGACTTCTGAGCGAATAGTCAGGAGTAACCCCTGAGCGTCACCGGGTGTGGCCCAAAAACCAAAAACCAAAAAAAAAAAAAAAAAAAAAGAAAACCAATACAATAAGTTCTTACAGATGGTTTGAGGAACTAACAAGACCTGAAGGAAATGGAGCAGTCATTAAGATTAGCGTCCCCGGGGATCGGGAGATAGCATGGAGGTAAGGCGTTTGCCTTTCATGCAAAAGGTCATTGGTTAGAATCCAGGTGCCCCATACGGTCCCCCGTGCCTGCCAGGAGCAATTTCTGAGCATGGAGCCAGGAGTAACTCCTGAGCACTGCCAGGTGTGACCCCCCCCCCAAAAAAAAAAAGATTAGCGTCCCCAAAATCTCCTACAAACATTAGTGACCCAAGGTGTTAAGCATTTTAGGGAGAAATGTGTGGATCTGACTGAGGGAGGATAATATTCTCCTTCATTTCTCTATGACAGCAACTTTGCTGTAATACACTAGTTTAGTGTATTACACAATTATTGAGACAGCTAATTGATTAAATGTATTTTGTAAAAGCATTAGCAGCATTGAAATCAATTTTCTGATGAAGTAAAAAGTCATTCTGGAAAGAAAAGTATTGTAAGTATCAAGAATTTTTGCCTACAATAACATAGTTCCAAAACACATCTATGCTTTCATTTATTCAATTCTTATTCTATTAGTGATTAACCTCTGTTAGGCAGAGGCTATGCTTTGGAGATAAAGTAGTGAAATCAGAAAACATCTATTTTTCGGGGCCAGAGCAATAGCACAGCAGTAGGGTGTTTGCCTTGCATGGGGCTAACCTGGACAGATCCAGGTTTGAGTCCCGACAACCCATATGGTCCCTGAGCCTGCCAGGAGTGAGTCCTGAGCACAGGTCTAGGAGTAATTCCTGAGCATCACTGGCTGTGACCCCCCAAAACCAAAAACAAAGAAAAAGAAAATACCTATCTTTCAAAATGTGTACTCTGCATAAGATATTTATTAGAAAGGAATGGGCAGATGAATTACTCTAAAAACTAATATTTTGCATAAGTCCGATATTTCTTTCAACAAGACCTTACACCAATGATTATTCAAAGAAAGGTGAAATAACTAAAGACAACCTGAGTGGTGGTATGTGATATCAACATGGGCTGAAAAGAAATGTTCCAGTGGCAATCTGAGCTTCAAGTGAAATAACTTCTAGAGTGAAATAAAATTTCCCAGGATCTTAAAACTTCTTAACCCTTGGAATTTTTTGTTTTTATTTGTTTGTTTGTTTGTTTGTTTTTGAGCCATGCTGGTGACACTCAGGGTTCCTTTCAGCTATGCGCTCAAGAGAAATCATTCCTGATTTGGGAGGTCATATAGGACACCAGGGATCAAATCCAGGTTTGTCCTGGGTCAGCCATGTGCAAGGCAAACACCCTACCACTGTGCTATTGCTTCTAATCCAGAGCCCTAACAATGTTTTTGGTAGGACCTAAAGTGTTTCTGGTAATATAAAAAAATGTAAATTTATTACTTAATTTTTTTACCTTCAAAGTATACTTGAAAGAGTATGAATATATCTGACTCTACTATTGAGATTTTTTTTCTTACTTTTTTATTTTTGGGCCACACCCAGTGACACTTAGGGGTTACTCTTGGCTCAGGAATCACTCTTGGAGGGCTCAGGGAACATATGCTGGGGATCAAACCCAGGTCAGCCACATGCAAGGCAAACCTACCCACTATGCTCCAGCACCAAGAGATTTCTTTTGACTCTACTCTTAAGAGATTTTTTTTTGTTTCCAGTTATTTTATTTATTTATTTTGTATAACCCCATTTACAGTTATTTGAAATACTAGGGCCATAAGTAAGAAAGATTTGCCTTGCTAGTCATAGTATTTTCATTGAATTCTTTCTTGTTATTTGGGGGGCGAATGGTGATGGGGGGCACACTCAGTAGTTCTCAATGCTGACTCCTCACTGCCCTCAGGGTTCACTCGTGTTGGAGCTCAAGGGATAATAATGGCATCAAACCCTGGTCATTGATGTAGAAGGCCAGACACTTCAGTTTTATCCTAAAGCTGTCCCTGTGGTAGCCAAGTCAGTTGGTAATTCCATGTAAGAAGTTGTAGGTGCCTCCAGGGCTGAGAAACTGCAAAGGAAGATGGACAAATGGGGAGGACAGACATTTCCAAGATGCACAGTGAGAGGAGAGAGAAGCATCTCTTATCTTCACTACCCTAGTTAGCACTGGGATCATTGTCAAAAGATATTTGTCACCACTTCTCACCAGGGTTCCCCAACCACAAACTGGCCATGTCCCAAATCCCTCCTCATAGAGCCGCTCTCAAAAGAGTGACAATGCTATGGAAAGAGGGAGAAAACTCAGAAGTGTCACCTTGTCCATTGAAACCCTTGAACTCAAGCAAGCCATGAGCCTCTCTGGACCTGTTCCTCACCTGTAAAAATAGAATACCTACAAAGCACAACTCACCAATTACTGGATGTCTAACAAGGTTGAAGATAAAATTGGCCTAAGTCAATAGCATTTCTTAAGGAAGTCGTACACTTGAAAGATAATTACAAAAGCCATCAAAGATGCATCTCTACTAGGTTCAGAATCCATTGGAGGCTTATGAATTTTTAAAAATTATTTTTTGATTCTTTTAATTTTATTTGAAGGTCATACCCATACCCAATGGTATTCAGGACTCAGGACTTACTCCTGGCTTTATGCTCAGGGATTAATTGTGGCAGTGCTCTAGGTACCAGATGAGGTGCCAGAAATTGAATGTGGTCCGTTACATGCAAAGCAGTGCTACCTTAGTCCTTTCTAAGTTCTTTTTGTTTGTTTGTTTTGTTTTGTTTTGTTTGGGCCACACCCAGTGGCACTCGGGTTACACCTGACTCTGTGCTGAGGAATCACTCCTGGAAGGCTCAGGGTATCATATGGGATGCTGGGGATCAAATCCCAGACAGCTGAGTGCAAGACAAATGCTCTATCTGCTGTGCTATTACACCAGTCCCCTCTACCTCCGTTAATTTTTGAAGTGCTTTTATCATCTATATGCATTTTACCTGTCCTATCTCAGAGTCTCACTTTACCTGGATGGTCTAATTTCTCACCATTTGGATATGCTGAGATCTGACTTCTCCATCTTTCAACAACATGCTTTCTCTTGAAAATCTAACAGTGACCTCCAAACTCACACTCTCCTGCCCCAGAGCCTGTGCAATGCTGCAGTTACTTTCCACAGACCACATCATCTGTCTACGGAGCACCCTCTGTGCAAGAGGCACAGGTTCACTGCAGGCCTCTCAGGAGTGTGGCCTAGTTCAGCTCCAGCCATCCTTCCTGAGTAGATCCCCCAGGTCTGGTTTCCACTCTCCACAAAATCTCTTCTCAGGACTTTCCCTTAATAAGTCCTTCCCTGGTTTCTCCTCTGTTCCCAATCATTTCACATTTAACTATTTTGCAAAATTCTCTTCAGTGTAAGCACCACACAGAAAATCGCCCCCTCCCTCCTTCAATATCCTCATATATCAGAGGAGACAACAGAAAGGCAAGGCCCATGTGGGGAGCTTTGTCTGGGAGCAGAAGCCAGTTTGCTCCTCTTTGTCACCTGCCCCTCACCAGGGATTGCTCTGCAGAGCTAGCTGGGAGAGCGGCCTCTCAGGGACAGACTGATTCACGGCTTGTCCAAAGTCAACCACAGGGAAGCCAGGCTCAAGGACATCTTCCTGCTGCCGCAGAAAGACTCACGTTTCCTAGCAACCGGATTCCAGGGGCTTCCTGTCCTTGCAGCCCTCCCTGCTTGCAGCTTTGTTGCCTCTGGTGTGCATTTGGTGTTCTTGTCACTGCCTTCATTCTAAGAGCTTGCAACTTTAGGAGAGGGGTCTGAATTGCAGGATGGCTGGGACCATTTCATTTGTAGCATCTTTTCAGCGATCACGCATAACTTCTGACCAGCATCGTATTTAAAAGGAGTGAAAAATCCTCTGTTTAAAACGAGTGAAAATGTTTTGGGCACCCCCCCCAAGCTTATATTTCTATCAAATGGTTGGAAAGATATAAAAAGTTGTAAAAAGAGAAAAAAGCATCGTTCCCATCGACTCATCAAAAAGTACTCAGGCCTTTTCAAAAAGGATGCATTATCATTCAAAATATGTTATAGCATTAAACCTGAACTTGGGAGATTCACAGAGATAAAAAGAAGGCAAATTTGAGGGAAATGTTGATGTCCTTAAAATTGTTGATGCTTTCAAAATCCTATGTGCATCAATATGATTGGAACATAGATTCTCTAAATGTTCTTCCTAGAGATTGCCATTTTTAGTTTTATTACATGTGGCTTTCCATTTTCACTTTAGTAGGACTGAATTTAATAATTGAGAATGTTCTTTTAGTTTTTTTCTGCACTTACCAGATATGCATAAAACACAATAAATTACTCATTCACTTTTTAAAAATCATTTTAATTTCATAGAGAAGAGCTCAAAATCAATTGTAAAAGAATTTCTTTCAAATCCCCTATAGGCGTAAGTTTAATAGCTGGGTCATTCTTTTCTTTCTAAAGGAAAAAATTAGCAACACAAAGATAAATTCAGTTTCCTGACTCCCAAACTTAGAGAACTGGAAGGCCCAGATCTTTTGCCATTAAATCTTCTAGGTACAGTTTTCCCCTGCTAATCAAAAGCAGAACATTTCTGTTTCGTAAGCTTCAATCTACTTGGCATGTTATTCTTTTATGTTGACTGGTGGAGCCTCTGGGGTCAATATTATTATGTTGACTGGTGGAGACTCTGGGGTCAATATTATTATTAATTAATATGGATTTTTGTTATGTTGTACTGACAGGGATGAAATCCTAGGCCTCACCCATGTAAGGCAAGCACTTAAAACTGAACCAAATCTCTGGCCCCTGGGGAAAGTTTTTGAGCTTTCCCAGACTCCAGTGATAATTTGATGCAATCACATAAAATAGAAACTTCAGAGTTTCTATTTTTCTATTTTTCAGACCTACTAAAGTGAAAATGGAAAGCCACATGTAATAGAACTAAAAATGGCAATCTCTAGGAAGAACATTTAGAGAATCTATGTTCCAATCATATTGATGCACATAGGATTTTGAAAGCATCAACAATTTTAAGGACATCAACATGCAGAGGTTCATGTTACCCTGGAGATCTGGGCAGCAAACTCAGATGTCTGCTGCTTCTTTCTCCATACAGAGAGCTGAGACTCTGTGAGTCACGCATCCTCTGGAGGGGTTTCTTTTCACATAGCCCTTCTCTTACTCCCACAAAGTTATGAACTAAAGATAGAACCAAAAATAGATTCTAGGGGCACAGTGGGTAGGTTGTTTGCTTTGCACATGGCCAAACCAGTTTGATCCCAGACATTCTATATGGTCCCCTGAGCCTGCCAGGAATAATTTCTGAGTGCAGAGCTAGGAGTACCCTTTAGTACTGCCAGATGTGGTCCAAGATGACCAAAACAAACAGACAAAGATTTTAGTAGCAGAAGGTGTGTCTCAGGAAACGTATGGTTGAGGCATTTCCTCTCTACAGAAGCTTGGGTCTGAGCAGGTAACCACTCTGGCTTTGTTCCACATCCTCCCCTTTCAGGCCTCTCCTTGAATAAGGAAACTATCAACTTTCCCAAGTACAACTCAAAGGCTCCTGATATCTAATACCGGGGTCTCAATACGTAGGTTTAAAGGATGCACAATTAACCATGTGGTAGAACCATTGCACCACTGTGGCACCCTGTGCTTGAGTAGAAGGTAAACTTGCCCAAGAATTGATATCTTCCTGTCTTGGCTTGCTTTTTATTCCTGTGATGGGCAGAGTGTATATCAGGTAGCTGTGGAGACAGCCAATCATTTAGTCCAAAATGCCCCCACTTGTCAGAATTCTACTTATTTTGTTTATTTTTAGATGACATTTGAAGGTTTTTAGGGCCTAATCCTGGCTCAATGCTCAGAGATCCTTGCAGTGATGCAGCTTGAACCGAAGGCTTCCTCCATATAAGTGTGAGCTCAGCCAGTCGAACTAGTTTTCTTACCTAAGTTCAACTTTCTTAGTCTTAAATTGGTATACAACCCCTATTCATTCATTTTCATATTAGTTCAGTCACCTGTTAGTTTCCAAAAAGTACAGATCCCCCTGACTTTGCTAGTGTTTAAAAAATATCTAATTTTAGTTGTGGGGTGAACTTAAGATAGATAAAGTCCTAGGAGAGAGGTTCAGGTCTCAGTTCTCAGAAAGCCAAGTATTCAATTGCTGCATGAAACACAGATAATTCAAATGTAATAGGCTGTGGTCTTGGCCTTAATCATTTCCATGTTCTTCATGGTTCATTTCTATGTTCTTCATGGTTCACACAATAATTGTAAATAACCAAATTGATTAGGGGCTTTATAATGCTAAACAGCTTGGAAGTAGTTAGTTATCAACTAACTATGCAGGTTTTACATTCTCTTATGCCTCCATCTCTCTCATTTACTAGATATGTGGCCTTGAGAAAGTCACCTAACTTCTCTGAGTTTTATGTACCAAATCTGAATAATAGGGATTGTGATGGTCAATGTGGGGGTGAAGTGTACCAAGGTAGGCAAAGAATTCTACATAGTACCTTCAAGTGATGGTTGAATAATGGTACAATACACAGTGCTTTCCAGTGTGTTCATATATTTAATTATTGAGCAGCTACAAACAGTCATACTGCTTAGATCAGGAGCCCTGAATTCTCCATTTTCTCAATAACTTTACAAACCAATTATTAACTATGGGAGTGGCATAGGAACTCATGAAAAGAGTAGAACATAGTTGGAAACAACTTTTCCTGGCATGTTCTCAATTCTTAGTAGGGTCCAATCCAGACCTAAGATCAACACTGCTGGCCAGTGGAGAGTTGAATAGTCCTGGGGTTTGTTTTATGTAACATTCAGGGTCAGCTTTTATGATTTCCTATAAATAAACACTTTAAACCACTCAATAAGCTAAAAGGATAGGAGCATTCATTCTATTTTACAGATAGGGAAACTAAGCACAGAGAGGTTAAGTAATTTATCCCAGGCCACAACCACACAAATAATAAATAGCAGAAGTGGGTTGGGAATAAACAAAGTCAATTCTCCTCACCACCTACCACCCCCATCTCAGGCAGGCATATGCCAACAAGCACAGCCTGACTAGTTTCTGACAGCCCTTGGTCATAGCTAGGGATTCATACTGACCCCTCGAAGGCTTTCATAGATAATTTTCTGACAGTGAATTGGGGTTATACTCTTTCCTTGCAGCAATAACTTCTGATGGGACTACAAAGTCCTATGGATTCTAACTAGTTAGGCCCTCCACTGACAAAATTGTGTGCCAGGAGTTATAACGTATTCCTCTAAGAACTACAAACATACTCGGAGGCATTTAAAACAGTTTATTCTTTGGGAAAGGTTTACTTCATAAGATAATATAACAGACTTCTAACTGAAAGCCTCTAACAACCTTTGAAGTCTTATTTAAATCGCCCTACACACAAATTACTTACAAAATTGAACTGTCACTTTCTAGCAGAATTAAAATAAATATGGTTCTGTTGACTCACACACATGAGCATATAACCCTCTTCCAGTAAAATGTTCTGAAATATGATGGGCTGAAGTCAGAATCGTCCTCTTGGCTCATTCTTGATATCTGTGGTTTAGAGGCCAGGGCCCCCAGCACAGGGACAACCAGCAGAAGAAGAATGTTCTCCTGGAAGTCCACATCACTGTCTTTGGAATGGCTTCAGCCCGAGAAAGAAAGAATTTGAAAATAGGGAATGGTGAGGGAACTGAAAGAAAGTCTGCCTCGGGTTTGTCAATGGAAATCACTGGTAGATGATGGAAAGAAATGCCAGGACCTACATTTTCTGAGTGGGTGCTCTCCTTCCTGGGTGAAGTCTATCTGAGACATCATGCACACACAGGAGATCATTGGATGAAACCTTATGCATGCAAACGAGGTCCAAAGAACAGAATTTGCCCCTTGCAGTTGAAATCAAAGAGCTCTCCTGAGCAGCCCTGATTCGTATCTGAGCAGAGCACGCACATGTGAGTTAAACTTGCAACAGGAGCACAGTCAGTCCAGGGGCTGTTTCAAACAATGACTGACAGCAACATTGGGTCCTAATACGTGTTTGGACATGAAAGACACACACATACACACACGCTCGTGAACACACTGCCAGCATTCTCTCAAAAGCCCCGGTTTAGAAGAACACGTGCTCTGGCCAGAGAAATCGCCATTTCAGCATCGCTTCATTTATGATCCCATTCCCCAGCTCTTTGATCACGTTGGCGCACGCGTGTTTAGGAAATCAGAAAGAAAATGATGGAGCCACAGACAGAAGATTTAATTATGAAACAAAGCCACCCACCTTGCTTTCGGGGTCAGGAAGTACAAGGGCCTCCTTTTGCGGCAAGAATGAACAACTTAACACCAGTGTGTGAAACAATCACCCATATAGTTAAAAGAAAAGAAACCAAGTCTTTCAAAGAAGGAAAAGAGCTGCAGTCCTGGGAGCAACGTCTTAAAAAAAAAAATCAGATTCCAAAAGCAGCTTACTGTGATTCTCTGGCACCAGGCAGAAAGCAGAGTTCTCAGGCCAATAGTCCCCACTTTTGCGAAACCAAACAAAAGGCAACCACAAAAAGCTGGTTTGGGGCAGCAGAGAGAGAGGATGGACCTTCAAACTCCTCATGCCCAGCCGGGTCCCTCCCAGTCTCTTCTCCGTGCGGACTGGAGAAGCCACACAGATCAGCACCGATGTCACCATCAGCTGCTTCAATGCCACCAAAGTACTCTTAGAAACGAAGAAAGTGACGGACAAGGGGATGATGCTGAGCCAGCCCAACTGCCACTAGTACAGCCTTAAATGCCCACACAAGGAGTATAAAAAAGAAAAGCACATTTTGCAATAGAATAATTCTTTTTTTTTTTTATTGAGACCGCGGAAAGTCACATGACCCCGCATGTAGCCTTTTAGGAAAGCAACCCAAGTGGTGAAGAAAGACGCAGGGGCTGCCTCCTTCCTCCCACAGCCATTCCGCCGCCCGCCTGCCCGCCCGCCCGCCCGGCTGGCCGCGTGTCCGCATTCTCCTGGGCGCATCTGCGCGGCTATTAAGTGGGATAATCCCTCTGGCCTTTGATACATTTCTGGACATGATTATTTCATTACTCGCAGTATATCAGTAGGATCATAATAAAAAGGACTTCTGACAACCTGCCAAGAGTTTTGTGGCCTTGTAAACACAAAAGTGCTCTAATAAAATTTTATTAAGTGTTAAAAAGTCATAAAAAGTGAAATAACATAAACTACAAAATTTACTGTCCTCAGCAAATGCTGAAAAATATCGTCCCCAGTAAAATTAAATTAGCATGTAATAGACAAGAGAAGCCGTGTGGAGTGGATTTAAAAGAGGATCCGAGGGGGGAAAAACGACGCGGTAACCCAAGCTGGGTCACGGGGATTGAATTCGGATTTTTCCCTCTCCAAATGTGAATGAATGTGCTGATTACCGACGAGAGCTCCGGGGTGACCGGAGTCGCATGCACTGTCAATAGTGGGCAAGAAATAATAGATTGCAGATTTCAGGGAGCTGCGAGGACCGACCGGGCAAACGTCGCGGGGGAGCGAGCGCGGGACTGTCCGGGTTTCCACTAGGGCGCGCTGTGAGACCGGGAATCCCCGCTCGGGTGCCACGCGCACCCGTGCCCACGACCGTGTCCAAATCCTCTCCACTTTGCGTCTCCTTCACCCTCCCGAGCCTACCCCCTCTTGTGACATTTTCGCAAATCGGAAAGTAAAGAGCCAGGCGAGCTTCGCTGCGGGCGACTCTCGGTCTCCACTTATTTGGGATGCGCAGCCAACGGACGAAGCAAATCCGGGCGGGTCCAGTCTGGGGAGGGGGTCGGTGTCCCCAACCCAGCACCCCCGGGCCTGGCCGCTTTGCAGCGGGAGGCAGTGGAGACTTCTCTGGCTCGACGCGAGGCTCAGCCAAGGGCACTGGTGCGCTCGGGGCACGGCGGGTGGCCGGGTTCAAGGGCGCCCCACGGGTTTTAGCAGCCAGGGGCTCGGAGCCGGTTCTCACCGCTCTCAGCACCTCTTCTCCCGAGCCCAGTGTGCCTCGCTGCCCCGGGTGAATCCTTTTGGCCGGCTTTTCCCAAGGCAAACCAGGTGCCCAAAGTGGAGACTCCGCCTAAAATGAAGTGAAACTTCTTTCTCTCTGTGTCTCTCTGTCTCTCTTTCTCTCTGTCTCTCTATCTCACTCTCTCCTCTTTCTCTCCTCGCTCTCTGTCTCTCTCTCTTCCTCTCTCCTCTCTTCTCTCTGTCTCTTTCTGTCTCTGTCTCTCTGTTTGTCTGTCTCTGTCTCTCTGTCTCTGTCTCTCTGTCTCTGTCTCTGTCTGTCTGTCTCTGTCTGTCTGTCTCTCTCTCTCTCTCTCTCTCTCTCTCTCTCTCTCACTCTCTCTCTCTCTCCCTCTCCCTCCCCACGGCTCTGGGTGAAATTGGAATCTTCAGAAAAATGCTCGCACCCTAGCTCTGCAGAAGAGAAGCGACTCCCTCCAAAGTCT